>JAFLJL010004846.1:0-15378 GCA_018398815.1 Conus ventricosus
AGGAATTTCGTCGGCAGAAAAGCTGTTCGATCTTGTAAAAAGGGCATTGATATAACATGGCATAGTATCTGTCAAGATTGTAAACATAAATGATGCCTTGTTGAATTCCAATTGCCTATTCAGAGGAAGTATGTTCAGCGCTTTTAGTTTTTCGTCTGTTGTTAGAGTACAGCTGGATGGAGTAGCTTTGCTGCACGTCTATGGAGAGAATTCAGCCTTTTTTTGTGGACGTCACTACTGCCGTCCCACACTGTTGAGAGAGAGAGAGAGAGAGAAAGTCACATAAAAACTCAAGCATTTCGACAGAATGACAAGAGGGCAGGAGGTAGTAGGAAACACACACGCACACCACACACACACACACCCACACACACACACACACACACACACACACACACACACACACACACACACACACACACACACACACACACACCACACACACACACTCATATAAGATGTCACGAGTTTGTCACGAGGCCTACGACGTTTGACCCATCTAGGGTGGCGGAATTACTCATTTATTTTATTGTCGTTGCTGTTGTCGTGTATCCGTCCCTTAATGTGGCTTGTGGTGCGGTTGCACCTTGGTGTAGTTCAGCTCAACTTCGATTTGCTTTCTCTCTCTCTCTCTCTAATTCCACTGCCCGTTGCTATTCATCCTGCAGGTTCATGGGTGCTGGATACCTTTCTCTCGAACTTGCTGTCTATCGGCCTCTCGCCTGTCTTTTTTACCTGTCGCACGTGCTTCATTTCTTTTAGTTTGAAGTATGCTCACTCTGTGACGCAGCGTGGCATGTTGGCCGCCATCGCTGAGGCGAGGTTAGCTCTTCACTCGAGGCGGAAGAGTCTCTGGGAGCGCCTGCTCCGGTCTTGGTTCTTCACCGTATCATCGAGGGTACAGTCGGTATCTTCAATTCCTACAGTCGGCCTGTAGGAGAGGGACATCACTTCTTCTTTTTCCGCACCTGTGCCTCTGTCCTCTCGACTGGACAGAGGGCAGAGAGAGTCGTTTGACCCCCTCTTCTGGGTCACCACGGGTAGCTGGTAAGCATCAGTTCGTGGTTTGTTTGTTTTGGTTTGTTGTTGTTAGCCGGCTTAGTCTTCTCTTTGCGCAATTTTCTTTTGTTTTCGAATTGTAAGAGAAATATGTGGGAGACCTTTTCTCTGGTTAATTCAATCTTTAACCTGGCCATTCTAAATTATATCCAAAATTCTTTCTCCTGTTTATGCATCTGGTGATGCGGTAGTCGGTGGGGATGGGAGAGAACCTGGTGATTCAGGGTTGGAACTTGCTTGGTCTCGCTCGTCCGCCCCTGTCACATTCGCCGGACTCTTATTCTTCGGCCACCGTCTGTTTGTGTGTGCAAGGAAACGAGTTTTATGTTGCGAGTGTGCGTACGCATGATTTGTCGTTCGGATGCGTGGTTGGAGATTTGTGTTATTTTGAAATGTGGCTATAAAATGTGACAATTATGCCATTGAATTATTATTTGCAAATGTGGTGGCAGTTATAAGCGATGGTCGCTGTGTTGGTTATTTCTTAAGAAAGGCAAATGTTAAACGTGAGTGAGAGAAGGGTGAAGATAATTCATATTTGTTTTTAACCTGTTGATTTAATGCAGTCTTTTACCTGCATCGTGTGGAGAAGACCCTAATGAACATTCCTGATTCGAGGGGTTTACTGTGTTATGCTCAGGTCTGTGTTGAGCTGGGGTTATTGGTACATTTAGTAAACTTCCCCTCGCCCATCATGCGAGTGGCTGTTAAGATTTAGCAGCATGGGTCAGACTGTACTGACGGCGGGGTTCCAGTACCCTTCTTCCTTCCTTCTTCCTTCCTCCTTCTCCTCCTCCTTCTCCTTCCTTCTTCCTTCCCTCCCTTTCTTCTCTCCTCCCAGCTACGTTTCTCCCCCCCTCCCGGGGGCTTCACCGGAGTCTGGACTGGATGGTGCCACGTGCTGGTTGAGGCCATGCTCTGGCTGGGACCACGGACTGGATGGTGCCACGTGCTGGTTGAGGCCACGCTCTGGCTGGGACCACGGACTGGATGGTGCCACGTGCTGGTTGAGGCCATGCTCTGGCTGGGACCGCGGACTGGATGGTGCACGCGCTGGTCGAGGCCACGCTCTGGTCTGGGAGACCGCGGACTGGTAGAGGAGCCCGTCTTGACGCGGCCCTGACCCCCCCCGTCCAGACCTCCTAACAGCCCCGCCCCCCCCCCCCCCCCCCCCCCCCCCCCCCCCCCCTCCGGGACGCGCTCTTCACTGCCTGCTTGTGTGTCGAGGGTGTCGGCTTTGAGCGACTCCTGCGAGAACCGACCCGGTTCGGGCACCTAGTGCGATAGGGTGCTCCCAGTAGACTTGACAGGGCAGGGGTGTGGAGGCACTCCATGGTGTGGGAAGGGATGGATGCTGGAAATGTTTCTTTATAATTGTGTATATATCATATGTGCTGGAATGCTGTAATTGTGATTGTGTACGCCGTATGGTGAAATGTTTATTTTATATATCGTGCATGTTGTGTGTGTTGGAGTGCTTGATTGTGATTGTGCATGTTGTGTGTGTTGGAATGCTTATTTATGACTGTGTGTGCTGGTGTGAATAAATGGGGTGTTGTATCGTAATCTTTCTCGTGTGGGCTCTTGCGGGGCGTGCGAGGTCAGCCATTCCCTTCACTCCCATCTAGACCGATCCTGTCAGGGCAGACCTCAGGGGTCGGTCGTGACAATTGTGGGGGCTTGTCCGGGATGTGAAGGGCTCTGACTGTCTCTCTCGTTTCGCGGAGTACCTGTTTAGTTCTGTCTGTTTTGTATTCATTTAGTTAGTTTGTCGTGTTTGTTTGTGGGTGGTTGGCTGGGTGACTCTAGCGTGAAGGGAGTCTTTTTGTGGCTGAGGGAACATCGGTGTGACCGTGGGGTCGAGGTGAGAACCGAGGGGAGTCGACCGCGTCCAGACTCCTTCCGCCGGGTACCTCACGCAGGTACGGCCGTAAGTCTTGCCTTTCTGTTGCCGCTCAGTCTCATTCCCGTTTTGTATTTAGCCAGTTGTTTTTTTTTTTCTCTACCTGGTTATTGAGTACAGGGGGTTGTATCGGACGTTAGTGTCATTTTTTTTTTTCTCCTCTCTCCGGATCCGTCTGCCTGTTTGTTTTTCCGGCCAGCCCACCGCACTGTTGCTCGTGCTGTGGAGTGCTGGTGTTGCCAGAGTGGGGCAGCCGGACATAGTTTTTGTTTTGTTTTTTTTTCGGTGAGCCCCACCGCACTGTTGCTCGTGCTGTGGAGCGCGGTGTTGCCAGAGTGGGGGCAGCCGGACATAGTTTTTTTTTTTTTTTTTTTTTCGGTGAGCCCCACCGCACTGTTGCTCGTGATGTAGAGCGCGGGTGTTGCCAGAGTGGGAGCAGCCGGAACTTGTCCGCACACACGCACACACATACATACACACATATACACACACCCCTAAAATATTTGTTTTCAAGTGGAATTGTCTTTCCCCTGTATTTGATAACTGTAGGATATAGTTGTCATGGCAACGTCCGGTGCTGGTGGTATGGCTACTCGGGCGTCGAAGAAGAAGGGTCTTCTAAATGTAGTCCCCACTATTAGTACCAGCACATCGACTACGGTGACTTCCACTTATTCCAGTGCTGTAGCCGATAGTCCAGCGAGTACTTTCACTTCTTCTTCGCTAGGGGTTTTTCTGCTGAGACCCCGACTGGCACTTCCGCTCGGAAGCGTCAGAGTATAGCGAAGCAAACTGTGGGCTTCTGTTGAGTCGCAGAAACCAAAGCCCCCTATTCTCCATGCTTCCCCTCGTAAGGAGTATGCCCGGGGGACTTTCCTCATGGGAAGGTCGAGACCCAGGGGACGGGTCAGACGGGTCATCCTCCCGTGTCGGGAGAGGTGAATCCTTCCCAGGACATCACCTCTGTTCTGATGTTTTTAGAGCGACAGCGACGTGAGGATGAGGCCCTCCGTAGGGAAGAGCGTAGGGAAGAGAGGCTGCTCTGCGCAGAGAGGAGGCTGCCAGACGGGAGGCTCAGCGTAGGGAAGAGGCTGTCAGACAGGAGGCTCAGCGTAGGGAAGAGGCTGCCCTCCGTAGGGAAGAACTAGACAGGATGGAGGCTCTGCATAGGGAGGAGATGGAACAACTTCTTTCGCGGTCTCCCCATCTGTAAGTCAGGGGGTTAATCACCAGGCAGGTGATAGAGTTAGAGGCCAAAGTTAAAGCTTCCAGAGTTCAGACCTAGTGAGGACATTGATATGTTTCCTAGAGCATTTTGACAAGGTTGCTAGTTCATACCAATTGTCGAGGAACAAAAGGCCATGCACCTTTTTTCTGGATTATCTGGTGCTGCAAGGGAGTGTGTCTCACTCTAAATGAAGGCGCATCTTATGCAGACATGCAGTTGGCTCTGCGTAAGCGTTTCCACCTTACCCCAGAGGACGTACCGGAGGAAGTTCAGGTCCATGAAGAAAAATAACGACGAGACCTTCGTGCAGTTTGGTGATAGGCTGCGCAAAACGCTAGGGTATGGCGTCAGTTGGCTAAGTTGGAGCTGGAGGATCTGATCCTCATTGAAACAGCTCACCAACACTGTGTCCCCAGAGTTGAGGATCCGGATAGGCGAGACAGCATCTAGGATTTCGCGGCTGCGATTCACACCGCTGAGGTGTTTGCTGAAGCTCGCAGGGCTTATGGGCATCGCCCAGATACGGAGAGGAAGCCCTCCACAGGATTTAGTGGCAATAAGGCGCGACAACTGCTAGCGGGGTGAACAAGGCAGGCAGTTCATCGGGGATTTCAGCGCCCCGACTGTGTTTTTCTTTGTGGTCGTCTGGCCACATTAGGAAAGATTGTCCTAAAGCCGCTGGTAGTCATGGGGCTAGTCCTTTCCAGCATCCTCGCGCCTCGGCTAACGTAGGGTCCATCCAAGCTTCTGGTGGTACAGAGTGTCCAGTGTTTCTTTCTGTTGTTGGTTCATCCTTGGTCGACACCATCAGGGATTCGGGAGCATCAACACTCTTTGTGGATAAGGGTTTAGTTTCCCCTAAGGCCCGGCGGGGCGCCAGTTACGATGTGTGCGGGTTGGAGGCTGGTTTTACCTCCACCCGTCCTTCAGTACTCGTTTCTATCTCCACCCCCTACTTCTGTGGCGAAGTATGGGCTATCGCGGTGGAGCGACCTCTGTATTCCCTTATCATAGGGAATACTATCACCTTCGCAGACGGACGCAGTCAGTCCGTGTCTACGGATTTGCCCGTACAGGCGTGTGTGGGAGTCACCACACGCGCCAAAGCTAAGAAGCAGGAACAGGAATTGCGTCCCGTTCTTCAGCCGATCTCTGACGAGGTTCTGGCAAGGGCCGATCCTGCTAGCATTATTCGTCTTCAGGCCAGGGACTTGGATGTCCAACGCCTACGACAACTTGTGGATCGTCCCGCTCAGTCTGCCCGACACGCCAAGGTGAGCTTCAAGCTTCACAAGGGGATCCTCTTTAGGGTTTTCACTCAGCAGATCGTGTGGCCAAACAGCTTGTTGTTCCCCAAAGCTTGAGAGAGTCTGTTCTCCGGCAGGCCCACGATTCCCCCATGGCAGGTCATATGGCTCCAAGCGGACTCTCGAGCGAGTAAGACAGGACTTCTTCTGGCCATGGGATGAACTCGCAGGTTAGGCAGTACTGCCGCAGTTGCGATGTCTGCCAGCGGACAACGCCTAAGGGTCGCTTGAAGCGTGTTCCCCTAGGGTCAGTGCCACGGGTTGGGGAGGCATTCAGCAAGGTTGGGGTCGACCTGGTGAGACCCATTAATCCTCCATCCGATCGCGGTCACCGCTACACTTCGGTAGTGGTAGAAACTGCGAGTCGATACCCAGAGGCTGTCCCGCTTAGGACTATCGATGCCCCTACTGTTGCTGATCTCTCAGGCAGATTTGGACGCGCACTGGCGTGCCCAAGAAGAAGTACGGCCGGAAGTTTGTACTGGAGAGCGATCATCATCCTCTCCAGTGCCTGGACCGGATCGGCCAGTCAGTCATCGACTCATGAGTTAGGCAGTGGAACTGCAGAGTCATGCGTTCACTTTCCGTCATATCAAGGGTTCCTGTAATACGGATGCTGACTATCTTAGCCGAGCTCCGTAGTCAGCACATTGGAAAATCGGTCAGAGGGACACTTCCCCTCAACCAGGGTTATATCCCCCTTTTGGTCTTTGTATCAGGTGTACTGACAGTTTTCACTTCAGTGATGTTAACGGTAGTGAATCACCAATGGTTCGGATTGTTACTTTCATGGTTGGAAGGTTTGCTTAGTTGTTTGATAAATGTAGTATTATGTATTTCCCTGTATGATTCTATCGTAGAATGTTTGTATTGGATTCCTCGTACTCTGTCGAGCACAGAGAGTTGGGTTCGGTCCCATATGAATTTGCACATGCGTCAAGGTTCAAAGGAGCACTGTATCTCAGAGAAACAGATGCTTTTAGAAGGGGGGTTTGTCACGAGTTTGTCACGAGGCCTACGACGTTTGACCCATCTAGGGTGGCGGAATTACTCATTTATTTATTGTCGTTGCTGTTGTCGTGTATCCGTCCTTAATGTGGCTTGTGGTGCGGTTGCACTTGGTGTAGTTCAGCTCAACTTCGATTTGCTTTCTCTCTCTCTCTCTCTAATTCCACTGCCCGTGCTATTCATCCTGCAGGTTCATGGGTGGCTGGTACCTTTCTCTCGAACTTGCTGTCTATCGGCCTCTCGCCTGTCTTTTACCTGTCGCACGTGCTTCATTTCTTTTAGTTTGAAGTATGCTCACTCTGTGACGCAGCGTGGCATGTTGGCCGCCATCGCTGAGGGAGGTTAGCTCTTCACTCGAGCGGAAGATGTCTCTGGGAGCGCCTGCTCTGGTCTTGGTTCTTCACCGTATCATCGAGGGTACAGTCGGTATCTTCAATTCCTACAGTCGGCCTGTAGGAGAGGGACATCACTTCTTCTTTTTCCGCACCTGTGCCTCTGTCCTCTCGACTGGAGAGAACGGGGAAAAGCTCATTCTGGCTCACCCGCCCTCAAACCAGTTTTCGGGCGGCTGACTCCAGAATGAGCTTTTCCCCATTCTCTGCTCTACAAACAAACATACTGTGTAGGATTGTCCGTTTTCAATACTAATTTACTAAAGTTTTCATAGAGTAACGTAGGGGAAAGTAGCCGCGGCTGAACACGCCCCATAGAGTAACGTAGGGGAAAAGCAGCCGTGACTGAACGCGCCCATATACACGGTGGTGCACTAGGCTATCCGATTACTTCGCGGTGTGTTAATTACAGCGTGGAGTTGTTAGCAGAGAGAGAGGCGCAGCCAAAGCCCGTTAAGGTCAAGTTGCCCTCAGAACAACGTGTGGTGAAGGATTGCTTGTGGGTTTAAATAATATTTCTATTTAGACACGGAGGAGAAGCTAGTCTTGGAGCCATAGACATACGTGCGTATGCGCACACACACACACACACACACACACACACACACACACACACACACACACACACACACACACACACACACACACACACACACACACATAGACGCACGCACACACACACACACACACGAACACACACACACACTATTTATTAGTTCTCTGCATGTCTTCCACCGAAAGCCAGGTTTGACAAAGTGTTTCTTTCTGCTGTACAGTCATCTATAATAAATAGTGTCTGCGTTTTAAGTTAGCCGGTCGCTCAGCCTGCTGACAAACTGTCAAACCAAAAAATCAATACCGCCACCCCTCCTCTTCACCCCACCCCTCCCGCCCAGCCTGCCCTTCTAGAACCCTTCACTCCGTTCCCACGGCTGAACTTGGAAGAGGTCGGCTCTCTTTTCAGTACTGTCAACTCTGTCAGGGCGGTGTCAACGACCCTGCTCTGCCACGTCAACACGTCAGCGTAGGCTTACGGGCGCTCACATGACCACACATTCTTCTACTGACTCCCGGACTAGCAGGGCGCTTTTACTGTGCTGTGTGCTTGGCTGTGTTATTCTAAAATGGCGAACCCGGTTTACTGAGGAACAGAATGGTGCTATTCAAGATTACAAGATTTACTTTGACTGCATGTTAGAGTATTTGTCGGACAAAGAATTAGGTGAAGCATGTTCTTTACCAGTTAAACCGAAAAGAAGTATTGCTTTCCTAGAGGGTGGAGAAAAAGAAAAAAGTGAACCAACTGCTTTGGAAATGAACGGACTATCTTCAAGGTTTGTTGGTTCAAGGAAATGAAAATGACATTAGCGAACAAGATGAGGCAATTATAATAAGTGTTTAACTGTTGATGAGATGCTTCCTTTTTAAAAGGCGGTGCTATGTTGATAAAACAAATAAAAGCAAAAACAATTCATCACGCGTTGATTGTTGGACGCTGGCTTGAGACAGCTAAAGCCATGTTTGAAAGAGCAAAAACGCATCAAACATGGCGTTCATTTCTTCAGGCGCAGGTGGGCATGTCTGATTCATATGCCAGAAAACTTATTCAGCTTTCAATATGTTTTTACAACTATCCTAAATTCCATAAGCTGGGGATTAGCATTGCTGAACTGTATATCAAACGTCAAAGTATTATTAAACTTATGCAACTGGATAACGATTTCGAATGTTCTGGCAAGAATGGGGCAGGTAAGCCTTTAATTGCTAGTTGCCGGCCTACCTAAGGACTTTGCACTATCCGATTACTTACTACGTGGCCGGACATGACGATTTTTGGATCACGCGGTGGGCTGATGTTACGGCCGGCCAATCACAAGACTAGATAGAATCAGCTGATTAGTAGTGACGACATTTCCGCCCAGCACTTGTTGTTCATTTCTCCCAGTGCTGTGGTGGTGTGAAGACGGTGCTTTTTCTGCGAGAGAAGTGTTTGCATATGGCACAAAATATAGCTGCAGTTTCAGAAGACAGTGTGGATTCTGAGTTAGAAAAAGTTCTTGAATCACAAATACCTTTTCAACAGCTTTATAGATTAAATTATTTGGGTGTGGAAGACATGGAATCAGCTACAACTTTTCAACAAGCTCAAAATCTCCATTACCGCCGCCAACACCAACGGAATTGTGGACAGAAGAAGAAAAGAATGCTTTACATGAAAATATAAGATGCTTTGAAAAAATGATTGAAGCGGCTCGTAAAGCAACGGTTAATGCTGGCAAGTTTTGTGAACTACTGACGATTGGAATGACGCGGTTTTAAAACAGAAACAGCTATATATAACCACCTGCCGTTTGACCTACAAAGCCCTCTACCTCGCCTGAGACTGTGACTGGCTTCTAAAAATAGTAACGGTTACGCGTAACCGCCTGGCTAGCAGTGAAGGCTCGGCTGTTGAGGCCACAGGACGACCTAACAGCGTGAAGGCCTGCGTGGTGGGGTTTGGACTACTGACGATAGTATGACGTGGTTCTAAAAATAGTAACGGTTACGCGTAACCGCCTGGCAAACATTTCTACTGAAAACCTGCTTCAACGCCCTGCACACCTCCTTTTCAGGCTGCCTTCGGGCGGCCGCCGATAGAACTGAAACAGATCCTGTGATTATTGATTCAGGATTTTGATAGGTGCTTTCAGTGGCTGTTTTGAATTTACGACGTTCAAGTTGTTTGTTTGTGTGTGTGTGTTTTGTCCTATCCTACGCACGCACGTCCCCCCACCCCACCCCCACCCCACGCACGCACGCCCCCCTGTGTCACCACACACACTCCTACCCCCAAGTCGCCCCAAGTTCTTAATTAAGTTTTTAATTAAGTCACCCAAGTTCTTAATTAAGTTTTTAATTAAGTTACTTCAAGTTCTTAATAAGTTCTTGATCAAGTAACTTCTAAGTTCTTGATTAAGTCACCTCAAGATCATAACTAAGTCATCCTTTAAGTACAACCAAGTTCTTATTCAAGTTATCTTATAATTATCAAAAAAATACAATCTATGTTTTTATCTTAAATAGTAGATGTCTAATATAGTACACACATGCCTCAAAAAACGTGTCATCGTTGAGGATGTCTTGCTCAGCGTTCTCTGCATAGATCTTAATGAAGTTCTTACATCCTAAGCAACCGCATTGATTACAATTCTGGTCTATGGAAATGTCTTTTATAGACTCCATGTCTTTATTTATTGACTTTATCATTTTATAATACGCCATGCTCTATTTTTATTAAAAAAATTTAAAATTAAGTTCTTAAAATATTATTCCATCTGAAATGGATCAAAATGATCTTTTGTTGTTGACGGTTCTGGCGTGCTGTTGTCTTCTGTATTTAGTGGTTCAGATTTTTTTGATTGCTTTTGTTTCTGTTGCCATTGTGTATATATTTTATAACCGTAATAACGCCCCCCACAGCAGCAAGGGCGCCAAAAATGGCAACAGTTTTAAGTTCAATATTCCATGAAGACTTTGGCGCTGTAGGTCTTGAATCACATGGAGTTTTTATAGCTGGCATTGAATCAACTTGTTCTGGCGTTGGCGGCGTTATGTTTTCATGATGAGTTATATTCTGTAACATTAAATTTTTTTTGTCTGTTCCACTTTGCTAATTTTTTTCCTGCTTTAACACGCCCAGGATGAGGATGCTTTTCACTGGTCTCCACCTGATTCAGTGTTTTCTGCTGATTTTCTGGCTTGGTTACTTTCTCCACCTGATTCAGTGTTTTCTGATTCTGCTGATTTTCTGGCTCGGTCATTTTGAAGGGAAATAAAATCTATATGATTAAAAGTTATTAATCCCATGATTAATGGCGATAACAATGTTCCAAATCTGTAGTATAGATCACACCCTAGAGACTTTAATGACTTTGTTAAAACTGGATCTTGCGTTAAATCATACGTAAGATCTTGTTCAGAATCAATAGGAGCAAATCTACTGACTAGTTTAGTGTACAAACTAAGAACCGTTTGCCCCACACTTTTCACCATTCTAGACCCCAGCTGCGCTTCATACCTGTTATGATACTTTAAAATGTCTTGCGGCGACATCTGTTGAATCTGTTCTATGCTGAATTCAGTTCCGAGGAACTGTTTTGTTTTTCCACATGCTGCCAAAGAATACAGCCTCTCCTTTTTGGCATAATAGCTTGGTCATCAACTTGGTCATTCATAAGTTCAGGAAGGTTTAGGCCCCTGTAGCTGTAGTAGATCATCACTGTTCATGTTTTTTATTAATTATAATTATTTTATTTTCTAAAAATGAGCACCGAAAAAACTGTTGCTAACCTTGTATACCATTCTGCTGTTATCGGAGGCCTAAGTGTAGGATACTCAATGCTTGGTAAAAGCTTGTTAAGAATTAAACCAGCAGATCTTGGCAAACTAGACTTTGAGGATTCAGCAAAGCTAATTGCTATCATTGCAGCTTCGTTTGCCACGAAAGATTTTCTAGTCAAGCAAGGAATAATTCCAGACAGTATAAATATGTAAATAAAAAATACATTTATAAAAAATGGCTTCACTCGTAATGATGATAGGCGGCGCTGTGGTTAATGCGCTCGCTTTTAGTGGAAGTAATTACGCATTTAGTAAACTGCGAGATGAAGGCGAGAGAAAAAGACATAACAAAGCTGTGGAGCAACTAGCCGCAGCACAAGATCGCTATGAAAAGCAGAGAATTGAGCAGTTAGATTTTATTAATAACACACTGAAAAAACAGGGGCATGCAGCTTACACATTTAAAGATGTTGATCAAGCAATAAAACAATATTATCTTGTAACAGGCAAACCAATCGAGACATTGCCCCCACCAAAATTCAGTGACTTTTATCAACCATCAGAAAAACAAAAGATGCAAGAAATCGCGTTTATTGCCGTTGGTATGACCGTTGTGTATTTTGTTGCACATAATATTGGCTGAATAAAAATGAACAAAATCTATTATTCACCAAAAGGATATTGGAAGGGAATTACGGCAATTAAAAAGCTAAGCCAAGCAGCGGGAGTCAGTGAACAAACAGCAAAAGAATGGTTATCTAAACAAGCGATTTGGCAAATTTATTTACCTGCACCCAAACGAATACAGAGACCACACTTTGTGAATACAATACCGAACGACACCCATCAAATGGACCTTCTATATTTACCCTCTGATACGATTAGACGAAAAAGATTTAAGTACGCACTCACAGTCATTGACATAGCTTCAAGATACAAAGATGCGGAACCATTAACGCAAAAGAGTGCTTCTGCTGTTGCTGTTGCCATACAACTGATATATCAACGAGGCCCTTTAACTTATCCTCGCATGATTCAAGTCGATGATGGAAAAGAATTTAAAGGGCAAGTGAATCAATTATTGTTGAAACATAGAGTTACCATTAAAAGAGGCATTCCAGGAGTTCACAGATCACAGGCTTTAGTTGAAAACTTTAACAAACAGTTAGCTGAAAGACTTTTTTCCTACCAGTATCACAGAGAGCTGATTGACAATTCTCGCAACACAGAATGGGTTAGAAGACTGTCCTCAGTTTTGCGCGCAATGAATAATGAAGAATTTAAAGGGTTAAAACCAGTACAAGCAATCAAAAAACAAACAATAGATGTTGCTGAAGAGCCTTCATCCAGCAAACTATTACCGTTTGGTTTGAAAGTAAGGTACCTTTATTTACCGGGGGAAGCAGAAGGGGACACTCGCATCAGGGCAACCGATCCAGTTTGGAGTGTTGATCCATATGAAATAAAAAGAATTGTAAAAATGAATCCGCCCGTGTATTATTTACGAGAAACTGACACAACAAAACAACCGGCTCCTCAAAGATCTTTTGTGAAGGAGGAACTGCAGATAATCCCACCAGACACTGTTCCGCTTTAATTAATTTACGTAAATATATTTGAGTTTAAAATGGAAGCTCAGAAGGAAGCGCAGAACGAAACAAGAATGGTAAAGGAAGAGACCTTGAAAATGATACGGGAATCATTTCATGCGTGTAATGCTATTAAGGAAACATTTTCGGGGATTAATCAATGCATGCTAAATCATCCAGATCACTACAACTTAAACCCCAAATTGGGAAAAAGAATATCTTGAAATAATAAAAAAATTCGAACGCATCAAGCAAACATGAGAAAAGATTTAAATGAATTGGATGAAGCTATGATTGATCTTATAACAAAAGTTGATGAAAAATATAAAACCTCTGTTTATGCGGTCCTCCAGTGCCCAATTGCATATGAAAACTCTGGATTAACAAACACCCGTTTTGTGTTTGTTCTATCTAATGACTTCTTTGTTACAACTGTTGTGTTGATCTCATGTAAATTAGATCGCAGTTTTACGTTGTCATGATGAAAAGTCTTATTACCAAACAATGCTTCTTTATAGTTGTCATGTGATATGTTTGACTGCACAACGCTGCGAGATATTCCCTTTGCTTTCTTAATGATTTTCTCCTGGCTCGAAATACTGTACATTTTCGACCTTAAACCAATAAACTCCTTAATCACCCCTCCAGATAATTCATCCTTCATCTTTCCTAAAACCTTCTTGTTAACAGTTGAATGCAAAGGCGAATCTTTAGGATAATCAGATGTGTCGTACCATCCCGCATGACCTTTAGCCACTTCGGTTTCCATGTCTTTATAGATGTCTTCAGTAGGGATATCTATAACAAAACTATCTGTATCTGTGTAAAGTACTCTGGACTCTGGATACACGGGTTTTAAAGTAGTCATAAAGAAATTCTAACATTAAAAGCTTTGATAATTCTAAAACGGTAAACCCGATAAAAACAGGTTTGTCCAATTTGACTTTCTTTTTTTTCATCATTATGCCAAAAAGCTGATCATGAAATCTTCTAAAGTCCTGATAATTAGGTTTTGAAGTCAGCTTAATTGCTTCGTTCTCTTTGGTGACCAATCTGACATCTTTGCGCTTGTGCGGATTCTCCATAGTCTTTCCAAAACAGCTGTTGTTCATCAGCTTGAAAAAGTCTTTTTCCGAAGCATCTGTAGATTTAGTTCTAAGATCAGTGTTCTTCATGATGTATGGTTTCATGAACTGTTCTTGATCAAAAGCAATTATACGATGAACAGCTGCCAACTTTAAACCATGTCTTAAATAAAATTGTAGAAGTCTGTAATGACAGACATAATTTTTTTTGCCTCGAAGATTGGGCACAGTTTAGGTGGTTCTCTTGGATCCATCTTTAGACTTTCTGCTGCTAATGGATAGTCATTATGCAGGTCATGGAGTTCCTGAGGATATTCTAAATCAACTTCTTAGAATGAAACCACGCTGCTGATCAGGCGTTAAACTGCCCAACCACTTTAATGCCTTTTGAATATTTTTCGGATCACCGCCTGTGTACATTTTAAATTTGCGTAATGGAAGCGATTGTGCCATAGCCCAACCATACAGATTGTTTGCATCTAAATACATAAGATAGTTAGACCTTTTACTCGGATCATAGTCGTCTAAGTATTTGTTGTTTGCTTTACAGTAATGATGCGACGCCATACTAATTCCTCCGCGCAATCGTTTTCAATCATCTGAATCATTGGTAAATCCGACAATAAATCAATCTGTACTCCAGTAAACTTTAAGAAAGCATCCCAGCTCATCCCGGGCGCAGAAATGTAATGCGCGGGATCCAGGCTATAATGTTTCATGCAGGTCTTTCTGTAATTTTCAAGACGTCCGCCAACAAACAAACGTCAGCCCTCAAGTATGCATCATGATAGCCTCCCATCGTTTTACATTCTAACTTCTGCCACGCATCTTGAGCATGCTGGTAATCAGAATCACTGATGTCCTTTCCTCTAAGACTAGAAAAGAACGCGCCTTTAGGTGGAAGTGTATCTTCGTCAAACCTTTCCCAACTGTTCATGTACTCATAAGGGTAAACGCCCTTTCTAACAAGAGTTGAGTCAAATATTCTTCCGTTATTGGGCAGGACTTTAAGGACATAGCTAGTGACTCTAATGAACCCATCATGTGCTGCATAGAGTCGTAGAAAAAATGTTATTTAAAGTGAAACACATGTACTTTGTCACACTGTCACTCTTGCATACCCGCATTCATGACGCATTTACTCCATACGCACACGCAATCTTTCCAATCACCCAAAAGGAGCACTACCGAATGTTTTTCTTCTCCCCCTCTCCTTCAGGGAAAACACTTTACTAATCACAACAACAACTTGTAAACAGAATTTACACCTGTATCTCTCTCCGCACTGAGAGACAAATAAAATCCGCACACATGTATCTCTCCTCACACCGAGAGACAAATCATCTTCACACATGTATCTCTCTTTACACTGAGAGAAAAATAGTCTTCACACTTGTATCTCTCTTTACACTGAGAGATAAATAGTCTTCACACTTGTAAACTCTCTTTACACTGAGAGATAAAAATATCTAGTTCCCCTTTAA
>JAFLJL010004847.1:0-15740 GCA_018398815.1 Conus ventricosus
AAAAACCATGACCGCTTTGCTTTTCTTTGATTTCTTACATTAGTTGATTTCACTGCATGTTGTAGTCCCTACTCAGGGCGAGGACTGGATGTAAAAAAGCACGTTAGTGCTTATCTATTATCCTCGTAAATAAAGAATTTTGTCTTGTCTTTGTCTTGTCTTTCTTCTCTCTCTCTCTCTCTCTCTCTCTCTCTCTCTCTCTCTCTCTCTCTCTCTCTCTTCCCCTTCTCTCTCTCTCTCTCCCCTCTCTCTTTCGATGCAAGCCTATACAGTACCTTAAAAATCAACCTAATGATTGTGAGTGCATTACGAAAAAAATAGTAGGAAAAGAACGAAGGGGAAAATTTAAAAAAATATTCGGACTCAACAGACCACCCAGCGTGTAAGAGTTTGTGCTTTATTGTGACTGTAGACTAGAACCCCATTTGGGTCAATTTCGAGCCTAGTTGTTTCCCTTGTGTACGGGTTTTTAATGTCTTCCGTTAAGAATTACGCCCGGAAAAGCAAAGAGAGAGGAAGGCGATAACGTAAGTTTGTGTTTCCTTTCGGATTTTTTTTAAACTTTCCGATGTGCAAAATTAAAAAAAGAAAGAGTGTTGAAAGATTACTGGTTGGGTTTATAAACATATTAAGGAAGGTGTCAGAGAGAATGTAGGCTTGCTCACTCCAATTATGTTAATGCGATGTTTAGAAGGTGATCATCAAAACAAGAAATTATGGTCTTACATAAGGAGTAAGAGAAGGACAACATTGGGATTCCAGACCTGAGAAACAACCAGAATAACCTAATACAGGACCCTGAAGGGAAAGCAAATTTACTAAACAAGCAGTTTTCTTCTTCATCAACATCATTATGCTGATGACTCTGTCGTATACTTGGGGTTTGCGAAGATTTGCGCTGTGTTTGTCGGGACATAATTTTGATTTCAGCTTAAGGGGTGGGTGGGGAGGATGTAGTGGGTATGAGTAGAAAGGGTGGGGGGGGGGGGGGGATTGGAGGATGGGGGGTGCAGAGGAGGCGAGGGAGGGCCTTCATCTTGTCATCTGTCAGTTTCATTGATGCTGAGAAAAATTGACAAAACCCAGAATCACGGGGACTACATCAGTGCATGCATGTGGTTTTCATAAAATAGTCATTACTAATCAATACATGCATTTGTTTTTCTATAATTGATTGATAGTCTAAGCCAATTTTGCTGAAGTTGAAGGTGTACATGACAAAATCAGTCCAGTGTAACCAGATTTGACTAGAGTAAACTAGACTATTCAACAGCAAGGAGAACATTGGTGGAGGACAATGTTAGTACAGCACATTAACAGAAAAAAAGGGGTTTGAAAGGAGTAAAATCCAAGTTTAAGTGTGTGCTGCTTGTCAAGTGTGTGCATGCTTGAGAGAGAGAGAGAGGAGAGAGAGATTGATTGATTTTTTGATCTTTAATGTACAAAAGGGATGGAGATTTTGGGCCAAAGCCTAGTTTTACAATCGTCCTTGTCTGCATACATTATTTCAGCACATATCATTCACACTGACAATTCAACATAGCAACATGGTAATCTAATTCTATAATGATTCATAAAAGCACTAAGGAGACGGGGAGGGTAAAACAGAGGAAATTTACAAACAACAAACAAACAAAACTACACAGAGAGAGGTCAAGGAGGATGGGGAAAGAGAGAAGGGTAGGTAAGGGGGGGGGAGGGAGAGAAAAGGGATGGTAGACAGAAGGGGAGTGGGGATGAGCGATTTTTAACGGAGTGGGTTTTTATGTTTAGATGATTTTCAAAGTATAGTTCACAGAAGACTTTGTGAATGGGCGCTAATCATTGTAATCGAATAATTTAAATTAACTGAAAACATAAAATGTTTTGCAAATTTATGTCTTGAAAAGTTTTAAAGTATTCCATTTTTTGTAATTTGGTGGAAAGTGAGGTTCCAGAAAATATGGTCCAGAGTAAGCTAGCCTTGTTTTGTACATAGATCAATGCGTGGTAGGAAGAAGGAATTCCGTCGAGCCAGGAAAGTTTTTCAATCTTTTAAAGGCATTGATATAACATGGATAGTATCTGTAAAGATTGTAAACATAAACTCCCTTTGTTGAAATTCCAGTTGCTTTATTCAGGGAAGTGTGTTCAGCGTAAACTAAAACGATGCCTTGTTGAATTCCAGTTGCTTATTCAGAAGGAAGTGTGTTCAGCGCTTTTAGTTTTTCGTCTGTTATTAGAGATACAGCTGGATGAAGTAGCTTTGTTTGCACGTCTATGGAGAGAATTCAGCCTTTTTTGTGGACGTCATTTATTCCTCCCACATGTTGAGGGTAATTGATACATGACTTTTGTGGCATTGAAGAAAATTTTTTAGGCACATTACTTTTTGATGTATCACTTTATTGGATAAAAAGGAAAAGTATTTGGACTACCTTGCATTATTGTATGAAGATGAGATTGCCTTTAAATTTCTTTATATCTTTAGTGATCCCGCATCTACCGGGCTCGATAGAAGAGCCTTCAACCCTAAAGGGGTTTTTAGGCAAAAGGAGCCCAGTTTGGTGTTTTTGGCGGGTAGTTAAAATCATAGATTTGTTTTGGCTGGATGTATGACCATTGAGTTTGAAGACACCAGTCTGACACATGTTTTAGACTTTCCTGGAGAGAAGTTTCTATTGTCTGTTGTTCACTATCATTGTTTGGGTGATGAGTTCATCAGCAATAAATCTGCGGGGACCCTTTCATCGATAGGGACAATGGTAAATCATTGAATAAGATGCAGAAAGTAAAGGGGGCCTAGTATGAGCCCTTTGTGGATAAGTAATGTTGCTTATAGCCCAGCCGACACGAGCCTGGGGACTCATGCTGACAAAGTCTGAAGCGGAGGTTTTGCCATTAACACCACTACAGGTCCTTCATTCAAGAATTAGAATTAATGAGATTGTCGCGGTATGGTTCAATTAGCAAATGTTTCTTTGAAGATGGATGATCAACAGATCAACGCCATTTTGAAGTCAAGAAAGAAACCCTGTCCATTTGTATTGGTTCATATTTAAGCCGATCAGAGAGAGAGAGAGGGGGGGAATAGTTCATGTTGTGTGCGCTCGTGCTGTGGTGTTTTTGTGGTGTTTTTGTGTGAAAAAAACATCGTGAAGAAGGTGTCATTTCAAGTATACAAAAGTATAACTGTGTTTTACAGACTGTGGGGACTCCAGGCTTCTCTTATCTGGTGATGTCAAGGTGAAAATTGAAATCGATGTCGCTGAGAACTAGAACCACCATCGGGTCAGTGCCAAAATTTCCCTTTCTGTAGTCATGTGGAAGTTTCCTGTATACATTGTTTCATTAATAAACAGGATACATGAGCACCCCAGTGCAGAAGTTTCCCAGGTATCCTGCACCCAAACCCACTCTTCAGCTTCTCGGCGACTCCAGGTCCAGAGAAAGAAAATGGTTTTAAAGCAATTCAGATACTTTCCAGTCACCATCTCTAGCTTGAATGAAATTTGCATTGTCTCCATTACCTGGTATATTCATCTACCATACTCACTGTGTATTTATAATGTTTGCTGTTGGTAAATTTGATCTTTTTCACAATCAGGTTTTTTTTTCTTTTTTTCCCACATGATACGTCAGCAGAATGTGTTCTCCAGTTCATTTTCCCATTTTCTTGACTTCGGGGTTTGGTGTGGTAGCTATTTTCCTGATTGTACATTGTGTTTCATTGCAATTTAGTAGTTTCAAACTTCTATGTGTTCCTACCTGTAATTGTCTGTCTTCAGGTTGGGGGTGGAGTATTTTCTTGTTGTACATTTGTGTTTACATTGCAGATTTTACAATTTTAACTTCTATGTGTTTTACCTGTCATAAAGGTTGGTTGTCCACATGTCTGGTTTTCAGAGTTCTGTGGTGTTGTTAAATGTTTTTATGATGTACATTGTCTCTTTCAGTAAATCTTTTTAAGGGAGTTTAATCCAAATTTGACAGGAAATTGTCTTTGTGTAACTGCGGGGATGGTTACATTTGTATTAATCCCATGTAGGGAGCTTGAACATTGATCCATGCAGAAAGGTATGCCTGGTTCCCTTTATTCAGATCGAAGCACAAGTATGTAGCATCACATACTTCAGCCATCACTGGTTTTCAGAATGATTTGGCAACATTTTGGTATGTAAAGTTCTTGAATTCAGAGTGAAAATGAATTTGTAGGATGTTGATATTGACAAATTGCAAACCAACGTTTGTAGGCAGCAGATACAGCGTTTTTTGCCTTCACACAAATGACGATTACAATATTACTGTTGTACGATTGAGGAAGTCGTAGTCATGGAGCTGTTTTGTCATGACTTTTTGTGTGTATGTGATAAAATGATTTCATTACGGGGAAGATTTTGGTCAAGTTGGTAACTCTTGCCCACTTCTTGGTTTTGAAGTTTGAAAGGGAAAAAGCTGCAGTAAATTTGTTTGGAAATTGAAGGACTGAAATTGAAAATTTGCAAACATTGAAAAAGACCAAGATTTAGTGTTTGACAGACCATCAGATTTGGAAATTTAAAAATGTCTGCAGTTGTTTGTATGCATATAAATTTATAATAAACCAACATGATTGGGTTTGATTTGGAATCACAGATGAGGTGCAAAAATGAGATAATTTACAAAATGATGTCAAACAGTGTATAAATTTGCCTTTGTAACTTTGTTAAAAAAAGGCAAGGCACTTTAAATATTTGTTTAATTCCAGTACTAATTATTAGGTTTGCTTTCATATTATTACGAATACAGAAAGAAAAAAAAAGGAAAAAAAGGCAACAAACCCCACGACTGAGAATAGTGTTGCACTACTTTGTTTCCATTTTGTATTGAAAATTATATACAAAAAACCTTACTTAATGACTTTTCAAAGTGTTAAATGTTAATTTGTATGTATGGGCCTGTTAAGTTTCATTCCATGCCCCCGCCTGATTCAATTTAAACAAAAAGACACAAAATCTATATTCCATCCAGGTGTTTTACCTGGGTTTTAAAAACATTTAATGGACACAAATGGTTTGCATGGTGACAGAAATGTTTGTCATAAAGACATGCATTTGTATTTTTATGCCAGAAAAAGTAAAATGTTGTTGGGTGCTACTTAACCTTTACTGCTTAATTATTAAAGGTGACACTTTTCTTTTTTTGAACTAATGATCATATTGCTTTATGATTTAACAGAAAATTTGTTTTCTTATCTAATTATCTGAAGTACATAATATTATAGCCAGAGCCACACACCACACACCACACACCACACCCACACAAAACACACCACACACACCCCCCAAACCCACACACACACACACACACACTTACACAAACACTTACCCTAGACTAAACACACACACACACACACACCCACCCCACACACACACACACCACACACACACAAAACCCCTATTTCATTGGTAAAAAACGATCAAATTTACCGCCGAACTCGTTGCTATACTTTGGCTCTTACTTACATAGTTGATTTCCATTGAAACATTTTCAAATTTTATTGCGCGATTCTCAGCCCGGGACTGTATGCTTTACGTTCATTTGATTACAAGAAAAAATCCAAATGATCAAAGAAATCAATCAAATGATTAACTTTTTAAGTTTAAGGAACCAATATCACCTTTTGCTGGGTTCCTTCCCACGTTGGATTATATTCAAACGTTGTGCTGATAGAGCCGCAAAAAGGTTGCAAGGCAAGACAGGGAATCAATTAGAAATAAACATCCCATTATCGTTACAGAAGGGTGTCATTTACTAGAGCAAGCATCGTGGAACAAAGTTTCAAAATCTCTCCATAGGAAGGAGAAATTCTCGGGTCTCTTACTGAATTCGGTTAGTTTAACAAACAAAATAGCTGTGAATTTAAGCAACAGTTTCCAATTTAGACACATTACTTCGCTCTCTTATAGGATAAAGCTTAATGCCTTCAAAACAAAATTCAGCAAGAATGTTAAATGTCTGTGCGGTGAAAAAATTTTCAAACCAACACATTTTCTGGAATGCCAGAGATTGAGACCTATTTTACCGGCTATTTCTGAAAGTTCTCTTGACAGTATTCTTGAAAATTTTTAGTTTTGTTGTTTGATTTTGCGAAGTGTTATACCCAGTCTTAATGGGACATTTGTTATAGTTTGTGTTATGATTCAAAAAGTTTCTTAAAGTTGGCTTTCCCTACCTTTTTTTTTTTTTTTTTTTTTTTTTTTTTATTGCAAAGATTTTTAAAGATGCTTTTTTTTTTTTTTTTTTTTTTTTTTTTTTTTTTGGTATATGATTGCAAGATGACCCACCCACCTCCTCATCATGCTTCCCCTCTCCAAATCCTTTCCCTTCGTCTAATCACTTAATGTGGAAAGACGTTAAATTGAAGACAAAAACAACAACAACACACACACACACACACACCACACACACACCACCCACACAACACACACACACACACTACTAACTCAAACTTGTTATCTGGGGCCCAATCTGTGCAATTACTACACACGCACACACACACACATACACACACACCACACCACACCACACTACACACAACACAGACCACTCGTACACACACAACACATACAACCACACACACACACACACACCACAACCACACACACACACACACACACACACATATCCCCTCACACTTTTGAACTCAAACTTGGTATCTGTGCCAAGCTCTGCCCGTTGTTCTTCAAGTTCCAAATTACTAGTAAACGTTGAGTTTACAGAGGTTAACCTGGCACTTTGCTTGGTGGGCATGATGAGGTGAGGGTATAGAGATGGATGGTATCCCTGGTTTTTTGTGTGTGGAGGAAGGTGGAGGGGAAATTGGGAGTAAAGGAGGGGTGGGGAGCACAAACATCCATGTCAGTGTGTTTTGTGTCTGAGTTCACATACAAGGTTTGGCCTTTGTCATTGTAAGTTTCTTTCAGACATCAGAATTTAAAACACTCAAAAAATGCGTATCACTGATTCATCATTTTCATTTTCATGGTAATTATTATCAGCATTATTGTTATCATCTTCGTCATCATTATTATTGGGGTGTTGTAGAGTTTGGTGGTTTCTTTGGTGGTTTCTTTGTTTTGGGGTCATCTTTACTTTTTAGTGAACTATTTTGGCAGAATGCCACTTTCAAGACTGGGATGGCCCACTCATGCTGATGTTTATAAAAAGGATTTGGGGGTTCCACAAAGGAACACCGTCTTCTGCCCTCTTTAGCATAACATCAACAAAATTGTCAATTCAGTTCAGCAGGATTCTGAGTGCTCATTGTCTGTAATGATTTTGCCCTCTATGCCAAGTGTTCAGCTAGGTTCCACTTTTTGAGGATAAAATACATCTGTGGGTGGGAGAAAAAGGCTTTACCTTTCAGCTACTAAGAAACCCCGGGGCATTCACTTCCATAACTTTGGCCACGTTCTTTGCTGATCCGGAATCCAAACAGGGAAATCTTTGATTCTAGGCCAAATTTCTGGGAGTTAATTTTGATCAAAAACTCAGCTTTCTTAGTCACATTAAACACTTGAAAACTTCTTGTCAGAAAGCTCTGAACATTCTGCAGGTCATAGCCACCTGACTGGAGCGCTGAAGAGAAAACTTGCTGCACCTTTACATAAACCTTGGTCCATTTTAAATGGACTATGGCTGTGTTGTGTACCCGCTCTGTGAGACCCAGTTACCTGAAACACTTGGATCCCGTTCTGCATCAAAGGCTTTGGGCTTGTCTTGGAGCATTCCACACCACCCAGTGTACAGCCTGCGGAGGGCTTGGGCTCTGTCTGGAGCATTCCACACCACCCCAGTGTACAGCCTGCAGAGGGCTTGGTCTCTGTCTTGGGGCATTCCACACCCCCCCAGTGTACAGCCTGCAGAGGCAGGGAAAACCCCCATCATCCAACTGTAGGCTGAAACTTTCCTTCAACTACAATCTCAGATTGTTCTCTGAACTGGAAAACCCTGCTTAGGGCTGTGTTTTTAAATCCTCATTTCAAAGGAGATTTGAAGACAATCCCTTTTGTGTTCCTATGCTTGGACTTTGGGATGTAGCCCATGAGCAGAAGGCCTGTCTTGATCTAGGAGTTGTGCCTGACTTCTGTTCATTTCCACATAAGCCTCCATGGACGTTCTTCACACTAAAATCCACTTTGATCTTTTTGCAAAGAACCCAACACCTCTCAGACATACGGGCATTGTTTGCCCATCAGTCCTCAGGCATACAGGGATTGTTTGCCCCTCCCTCCTCAGGCATACAGGGCATTGTTTGCGACCATCCTCAGGCATACAAGGCATTGTTTGCTGACCATCCTCAGGCATACAGGGCATTGTTTGCTGACCATCCTCAATATTTCAGGGCATTGTTTACCCACCAGTCCCCAGGGATACAGGCAATTTTTTGCCCACCAGGCCCCAGGCATATAGGGCATTTTTTGCTGACCAGTCCTCAGACATTTCAGGCATTGTTTGCCCATCAGTCCTCAGGCATACAGGGGATTGTTTGCCCACCCCGTCCCCAGGCATACACTGATTTCAGGGCATTGTTTGTCCACCAGTCCTCAGGCATACAGGGCATTGTTTGCTGACCCGTCCCCGGGCATACAGGCATTGTTTGCCCACCCGTCCTAGGCATACAGGGGATTGTTTTTCCCACCAGTCCCCAGGCATCCAGGGCATTGTTTGCCCACCAGTCCTCTAGGGATTTCAGGGGATTGTTTGCCCATCAGTCCTCAGGCATACAGGGCATTGTTTGCCCACCAGCTCAGGCATACAGGGCATTGTTTGCCCATCAGTCCTCAGGCATACAGGGCATTGTTTGCACACCAGTCCTCAGGCATACAGGGCATTGTTTGCTGACCAGTCCTCAGGCATACAGGGTATTTGTTTGCTGACCAGTCCTCAGGGTACAGGGCATTGCTTCACACCCTCCTCAGGCATACAGAGCATTGGTTTGCTGACCAGTCCTCAGGCATACAGGGCATTGTTTGCTGATCTCTGTACCCGCATTTCCATCCTTTTATGAAATATTTAAGGATGGTCAAACTCCGAAGAGAGAGTTGCTTGTGCAGCCTTTTGCCCAACCATTCTCAAATGTAATCAAGCATCCATCAGATTGTTCAATTATTCCCGCTGATTGTCCATTTTGGTTTTTAGCACTGAAGAATAAAAGAAGGACTTTTTTGATTTTGTCTGATTTGCTGTCAGCTTTGGAGACCATAGCTGGCCCCTAACGTCCATCATCCTGAACTTCTAAACTTTTACTGAACTTTTTACCTCTTTGAAGTGCAAGGTCATAATGGTGTTCTGCTTGGGTTCCCAGTCATGTTGACATTTGGGGAAATGAAATGGCGGATCGTTTGGCCAGGAAATCCATAAAAGAAATTTTCCAACATATGTATCCCCTACTCAGATTTGAAACCAAAGGTTAATGATTATGTCAGAGACCCGGCAAGAGGACTGGGAAAACACAGATAGACAACAGTCATTTCCAGATCGTCCAAACCTAAGAGTGGCCCTGGGCTACCTGTGGTGGTTTACAAGAAGAAACAGTTTTTTGCCAGTTGCACACTGGCCATTATTTTTAAGTCATTTGCATCTTTTACAGAGTGAAGAAATTCCACGTTGCAACCCATATGATGAATGTCTCAGCAAGAGACAAATTATAATTAATGTAGGGGGCTATATGATGTCAGACTTAAACGCTTAACAATAACAGCAAGCACATTGAAGACCTTGTTCCCGGTTGTTCCCCCCCCGAGTCGATTTTGAGTGTTTTTTTTATTTATAGAAATCAGTGTTTTAGAATTTAAATGTTACACTCTTTTTCGCAGGTCATTTGATGACAAGAAATAAATGGTGCTGAATTTTAAACTTTGCATTTGAATTCTGAACCTTTGTTTCAAATGGTGTTTCAGCCCTGATATGGCTTTGTGGTGGGCAGGGCTTGAAGCGACATGTTTTAATTTGGTGGTTTCTTTGCCATTTACACAACATTGATATTGCAGAGGTCCTGATAACATCATGTTGTTTTAGTTTTTCCTTGGTTTTCTCTTTGTTTACAATGACACAAATTGAGAAAGAAAAAGGGGTTAGTTTTCCGCCACAGATACAGACAAACGGATTACATGACACAGATACAGACAGACAGATTACAGGACACAGATACAACATACAGATTACAGGACACAGATACAGACAA
Source organism: Conus ventricosus (assembly GCA_018398815.1). Classification (NCBI taxonomy): domain Eukaryota; kingdom Metazoa; phylum Mollusca; class Gastropoda; order Neogastropoda; family Conidae; genus Conus; species Conus ventricosus. Next base: position 10,208 of record JAFLJL010004847.1, read on the forward strand.
ACGATTACAGGACACAGACACAGACAGAACAGAATTACAGGACACAGATACAGACAGACAGATTACAGGACACAGATACAGACAGACAGATTACGGACAAAAGATACAGACAGATTACATGACACAGATACCCGACAGACAGATTACAGGACACAGATAAGACAGACAGATTACAGGACACAGATACAGACAGATTACATGACACAGATACAGACAGACAGATTACAGGACACAGATACAGACAGACAGATTGCAGGACACAGATACAGACAGATTACATGACACAGATACAGACAGACAGATTACAGGACACAGATACAGACAGGACAGAAATTTCAGGACACAGATACAGACAGGATTACAGGACCAGATACAGACAGACAGATTACAGGACACAGATACAGAGTACAGGACACAGAACGACAGACAGATTTAAGACACCGATTTCAGGGACAGACAGATTACAGGACACGATACAGACAGACACATTACAGGGCACAGATACAGACAGACAGATTACAGGACACAGATACAGACAGACAGATTACAGGGCACAGATTTCAGACAGACAGTTACAGGACACAGATACAGACAGACAGATTACAGGACACAGAAACAGACAGACAGATTACAGGACACAGATACAGACAGACAGATTACAGGACATAGATACAGACAGACAGATTACAGGACACAGATACAGACAAACAGATTACGGACACGATACAGACAAACGATTACAGGACAAAAAGAAGATACAGACGACAGATTACAGGACACAGATACAGGGCAGGTACAGACACAGATACAGACAGCAGAGTTACAGACACAGATACAGACAGACAGATTACAGGACACAGATACAGACAGACAGATTACTGGACACAGATACAGACAGACAGATTACAAGACACAGATACAGACAGATTACAGGACACAGATACAGCAGACAGAGTACAGGACACAGATACAGGGCAGACAGAGTACAGGGCACAGATACAGATAAACAGATTACAGGGCACAGACAAGACAGACAGATTACAGGGCCAGATACAGACAGACAGATTACATTACACAGATACAGACAGATTACAGGCCACAGATACGACAAACAGATTACAGGACACAGATACAGACAGGGCAGATTACAGGACACAGATACAGACAGAAGATTTTCAGGACACAGATAGACAGACAGAGTACAGGACACAGATACAGACAGACAGATTACAGGACACAGATACAGACAGACAGATTACAGGACACGATACAGACAGACAGATTAAAAGGAATAGATAAAGACAGACAGAGTACAGGGCACAGATACAGACAACAGATTACAGGATACAGATACAGACAGACGGGAGTACAGGACACAGATACAGGCGACAGATTTCAGGACACAGAATACAGACAGACAGATTAACAGGACACAGATACAGGACAGATTAACAGGACAAAAAGATACAGACAAACAGATTACAGGACACAGATACAGACAAAAAGTTACAGGGCACAGAATACAGACAGACAGATTACAGGACACAGATACAGACAGACAGATTACAGGGGCACAGATACAGACAGACAGATTACAGGACACAGATACAGAACAGACAGATTACAGGACACAGATACAGACAGATTACAGGACACAGATACAGACAGACAGATTACAGGACACAGATACAGACAGACGGATTACAGGACACAGATACAGACAACAGATTACAGGACACAACAGGTCTTTCCTGACAGTGACTGTGTCTGTGGCGGTCGCTAACCCCTTATCTTTCTACATTTGGCTTTATTTTCTGCCCTCAGTCATTCGTTCTGAAAGCTACAAATGACACATGTAATGTTTGAACTTTGGTTGTTTAGCACAAGGGTGTTGTTTATTTTTAATGATTATGATTTAGGATTGAGGAAAAGTACGGTTTATTATTATTACCAAGACAATCAATTTTCTGTTTCAGACTCCCCTCTATATTGGGTGAAATGAATCATAAGATCCCAGCCAAAACAGTTCGTGAGACAAACCTGTCAAATCCATTAGCTAAACCCCTTTCCAAGTCTGAAGCAGACGGGCAGACAGATTATGGTCCAGGTATTAAAGCTGAACCAGTTGATCCTGATGTGAAGGGGATCTCCTCCACCAGTTCCAGACAGCAGACTACCAGGAAAGGAAGGCGGACATCAGTCTTAAATCTTGCATTTGTGTGGGCCCCCTCCTCTGTGTCGACGGATTCTTCGACAGCAGAGAGTTTTGAACACCATAAAATAAAAGCTTTTAATAAAGTATCAGATGTGAAGGGTGAGCGTACCACTGTTTTCACTCAGTCATGCTGTAATACTAATACCACCATAACTGATGTTAAGATTGAACCTGTTCTTGGGAATTAAATCTGAACCAGCCACAGCAATGTTGACAGTGATGTCACCATGATGAACCCTCATATCTAACATCATCAGTGAGTCATCAAGACTGAACCAGTCACATTTAAACGTCATCAGTTATGTCATCAAGACTGAACCAGTCACATCAAACATCAGCAGTGATGTCATCAAGACTGAACCAGTCACATCATACATCAGCAGTGATGTCATCAAGACGAACCCGTCACATCAAACATCAGCTATGATGTCATCAAGACTGAACCAAGTCACATCATACATCAGCAGTGATGTCTTTAAGATGAACCAGTCACATCAAACATCAGCATGATGTCATCAAGATGACCAGTCACATCAAAAATCAGCAGTGAGTCATCATGACTGAAACAGTCACATCAAACATCAGCTTGAGTCATCAGCAATGTGCCCGTCCCCAAACATCAGCAGTAGCAGTGATTGTCATCAAGAATGATGCTGTCCACAAGCAAGCTCATGGTGATGTGGGACAGAAGCCCCCAACAGATGCATGGTGATTTGGCGATGTGATACCGTCAGCTTGAATCCATGACAAGTACAGATGAGGCAGGAGCAGAACCCCAAACTGATGAACGTTTGGAAAACTCTGTCTCCATTTCAGTAAAACTTATTTTGCACTAGTTCTTTATGATGAATTAATTTGGTCAAGTTGATTTTTAGTCTTGATAGCACTTGCGTCAGTTTAAGTCCCCCAAACAAAAAACAAATTTGAAAATAAACAATAAAAAGCAGTGCCCCCTCCTCCCCTCATTGCTTTCTAAGTAAGAGAATGTAAATATGTTCGTTCACGACCACCCATGTTATTTTGCACGAAACCCCCCTTTTCACATCCAAATCACGTCCATCACATGTCAGTTTTGGTCAAAATTAACACTTGTTTTAAAAAAAAATTAACACACAAAAACCTCTAAACATCGACGTAATCAACACTTCAAAACGGGGCTTATGTGCTAGATAAGATTTGGTGATCGTGAACAAAGATATTTACATTCTCTCCAAGGACATAAAAATTAAGGGTTTACAGTACACCCTTCTACTTCCAACACTATTGACGCCCGCGTGACTGAGCCCTTGCTACTTTTCTAGTATGCTCTTCTACTTCTAGCTCTATTAATAAATCAGAACAAACAACTGGCTTTCCATCTTGATTAGTTATTTTTACATCCAATGAATTTATAGTATCCCAAATTAATTCTTTAAATTGGCTGTCTCCATCAAAACCAGGGTTCCCAGGGTCCTTACCGGTCCTTACAGGTCCTTGCATTTTGAAACACCTCAAGTAAGGCCTTACAAGTGCTTATATTAGCATCAAGGTCCTTACAAGTCCTTATGACAGCCAAAAAAATCGTCAATGGCGAAATGCTGGTTGGAAAATTTTGGAAGCAAGCGGTACTTACTCTGAAATCTGCTTGCCAATGGGTTCTGACAAATGGCCCTAGCCTAGCAGACAACTTTCAGCTTGGAAGTTTTGGTTTTTCTCAAGGTCTCGTCCTAGTTTTGTATGGTCTCGTTTCGCGTGGAGACTCGATACTTACATCCATCATTTTCCAGTCTTTGCTCAAGGCAGTTGAAATGCCAGGAAAGTGCATTTCAGGATGTACAAGGACTGGTTGCTGAAGGATCCCCAAAACAAACATTATGCTTGATGTTCTGTGTACGAAAGATCACTGCATTTGGCGTCGATGGCACGTAGGGTTGTGCTAGACCATATACATAATATGGGAGGTGTGGAGGGAGTTGTCATTGACAAAAAAAACTCCTGTCTCAGCATCAGGAGCCTAGGGAAGATATGACATACCTTGCTGAACAGAGGCAAGAGGAGGAGGCAGCTGTCGAAAAAAAGAAGAGAAAGAGGTTAGGAGAAGAACTGGTCAACCTGAGGAAGAAACATAAATGCACCAGTGATGAGGCACGTCATCTACTTGAAGAGGCTGACCGTCTAAGCTTCCAGTCTCAGGAGCAGAGAAGTTTCAGTCTGATTGAACGATCCAACACTCTGCGTTTGTTAGCTAAGGACAGAAAAAATGAAGCAGAGAGAGTTCAACAGGACATCACAAGGGTCGAAAAAGAATGGAAAAAATGCTGATTAATGCTAGTGTATGTGTGTGTGTGTGCTCCTTTTTTTTCCTCCGACATATATTCAGGATCTGAAAGTGCCTATGACCACTAATAACAGTTTTGTTTTTGTTTTTGTTTCTCATTCTCAGTGTCATTTTTTTTAACTTATCTCTTCTGTTGTGAAAGATTGACATTCAAGTTTAAGTATCAGCTATGACTGTCAGGTTAAAGTATCAGCTGGTTTTAGTTTTAGGTGTGAAAAGAGTGGACTGAAGTGGAAGACAAGAGACTCAAGACATTGTTCTTACTGAAGACTGAACAAGGGAACAAACAGTGGATTGAAGTGGAAGACAGAGACTCAAGACATTGTTCTTACTGAAGACTGAACAAGGGAACAGTTTTCAGTGTGATTTGATTCTGCAGTACAGCAGCCAAGTTATATTGGGTGTAACGCTGTGTTTGGTGCATTTCCATGAAGAGAGATACAATCGTTTGTAATATATATGCTGCTAATGTTAATGTAGAGGTCCTTACTATTTAGAAAATGGTCCTTATAGGTCCTTACAAGGTCCTTACTTGGCATAACTAAGTCCTGGAACCCTGAAAACTATATAACTGATAATCGCAAAACCCTGCCCTAGTTGGTAGCAAAACCTTTAGAACTGTAGATGGATAGCCGCAAACAAATTTGCACATGTTTTTAACTCTTGTAAATGACATACAACATTGGTTCACGAGAAATCAGAAGGTTTATTACCTAAATTTTATAATGCCCCATTCTACAAGGCCGTGTGTGCTGAGCTATATGTTTCACTACTGCCATAAAAGCCCAAATTCTAGCAAGGCTTCTAGAACATACTCTTTTTCTTAAGTTCTGGAAATTTATAGTAATTGAGTCTGTTATGTTACATATACTATATTCGCTAAGTACTTCTTTTAAAGAACAAAAGTTGTAGTAGCCATCGGGTATTTTAACTGTTTTAATATATTGCCTTGTCGTCCTTAACATCCACCAGTTATTCTACTTTTTCAGATATGTTAGCCC
>JAFLJL010004848.1:0-31116 GCA_018398815.1 Conus ventricosus
AACCTCAAATGTATGAAATAACGTTCCAGTACTTGGAACTTGAAGAACATACCGGGGCATGAGCTCCAAGTACAAGTTTGATTCAAAAGGTGGAGCATCGTTTTTTATGTGGTTTAGGTTGGTGAGTAGTTGTGTTATTGTCGTTTGTGTGATCATTGTGTTTGGTTTTGAGTAAATCAACACAAGCAAATCTACAATAACAAAAACATACACACACCACACAAATCACAATAAAACAGCAGCAATATCAAGAAAGGAACATAAGGCAACATCCAAAGACAAATCTTTCAAGGTAATAACATAGGCATTCAAAACAATATCCACATTGGAAATTTAAATTGTATTTAACCGATAGAAACACACTAAACACACACACACCAACACACACAACACACACAACAATACACACATACACACAAGAATAATGTAAGGAAAAGGAACACATGAGCATTAAAAGTTAAACAGATATGGATGTACACACAATGTGTAAAACAATTAAAACATTATACTACAAACTGGTTTCAATTCAACTTTTAATTCATGATTAATACAAGTAACGTAAAATCAAGACTGAAGAGAGAAAAGGAGAGAAGAGGAAGAGAAGAGAGTGAGAGCGGAGGGAGAGGAGCGAGTGAGAGAGAGAGAGAGAGAGAGATAGAGAGAGAGAGAGAGAATAAGAAGAGATCAAGATGAACAAGAAGAGAAGAAGAAGAAGAAAAGAACTATAACAAGAAGATGAACAAGAACAAGAAGAAAGAGAAGAAAGAGGAAGAAGAGAGAGAAGGAGGAAGGAAAAAAGAATAGAAGAGGAGAGAAGAGAGAGAGAGAGAGAGAGAGAGAGAGAGAGAGAAAGAGAGAGAGAGAGAGAGAGAGAGAGAGAGAGAGAGAGAGGGAGAGAGAGAGAGAGAGAGATATTACATGACAAGCCAAAATAAATAACGTTTTGTTTATAGTTTTTCTAATAAATATTTTTTAGTGCGTTTTTAAAACCAGTTTCTAGACCAAATACATTTCAAGTGTATGGGTAGATTATTCCAAATAGATCCACCAGAGTAAGTAAAAACTTGATTTATACAGATCGTTACGAGGTCTGGGAAAGGAAGTTTGTGACTGTGTCTATTTTCATTGATAGAGAAATAATCGTACGATTTTTCGCGGAGATATTCCGTTCACAAACATTGTACATGACAAATATTTGTTAAATAAAAGCCTCTCCTTAAGAGGAAGAATATCCAAATTCTTAAAATCATCTTTACTCAACATGTTAGGACTAAGGTATGAGTGTGTGTGTGTAAGTGTGTGTGGTGGTGTGTGTGTGTGGTGTGGTGTGTGTGTGTGTGTGTGTGTGTGTGTGTGTGTTGTATGTGTTGTGTGTGTAATGAGTGTGTCTGTGTTGTGTGTAGTGTGGTGTGGTGTGGTGTGTGTGTGTGTGCGCGTGTGTAGTAATTGCACAGATTGCCACAGATAACAAGTTTGAGTTATTTGTGTGTGTGTGTAAGATAAGATAAGATAATGTTGCTTATAGCCCAGCCGACCAAGTGTGTGTGTGTTGTGTGTGTGTGTGTGTGTGTGTGTGTGTGTGTGTGTTGTGTGTGTGAGTCTAAGGTATGAGTGTGTGTGTAAGTGTGTGTGTGTAAGTGTGTGTGTGTGTGTGTGTTGTGTGTGTGTGTGTGTGTGTGTGTGTGTGTTGTGTGTGTGTGTTGCTCTGCTATAAATTATTATGTACTTCAGATAATTAGTATAAGAAAACAAATTTTCTGTAAAATCATACAAGCAATATGATCATTAGTTCAAAATAAAGAAAATAGTGTCACGGTTAAAGATAATGCTACCAACAACATTTACCTTTTTCTGCATAAAAATACAAAATGCATGTTATTTATGACAAACATATTCTGTCACCATGCAAACCATCTTTGTTTCCATTTTAAAACACACCTGGAATGGAATGATAGTTTTTGGTGTCTTTATTTGTTTTTAAATATGAAGCAAGTCTGCATGTTTGAAATGAAAACTAACAGACGGCCAATACATACAAAATTAAACAATTTTATACACATCTGAAAAGGTCTCAAGTAGGGTTTCTTGTTGATAATTTTTCATTTCATAGGAAATCAAAGTGTGCTAACATCTATTCTCAGTCAGTGGCTTAGTTGCCTTTCTTTCCTTTTTCTTTTTGTTTCTGTATCATAATAACTATGAAGCAATACACCTATTAATTAAAAACACAGTATTGTGAATTAAACAAAATATGTTAAGTGCATTGCCTCTTTTTATACAAAGGTTACAAAGGCAAATTGTTTAAACTGTCTGACATTCATTTTGTGAAATTATCTCAATTTTTGCTCCTAATCTGTGATTCAGAACATCACAAAAATCATGTTGGTTTATTATTATGTATATGCACTACAAACATCTCAGACATTTTCTTAAATTTCCAAATCTGATGGTCTGTCATACACTATGATCTTGGTCTTTTTTTCAATGTTTGCTAATTTTCATTTATTCAGTCCTCAATTTCACATACAATATTACTGACAGCTTCTTACAAACTTCAAAACCACGAAAGAAAGTGACAAGACGTTGACTAATTGAACAAGTCTTTCCCTGTATGAATTCATTTTATCACATACACACAAAAAGTCATGAAATAACAGCTCATCGACTCTGACTTCCTCAATTGTAACACCAGTAATATAGTAATCTGTCATTTGTGTGAAAGGCCACACAGAGACTGCTGTATCTGCTGCATAAAATGTTGGTATTGCATTTGCACCAACTGAATCAACTATCCTATCTAATTCATTTACCACTCTGATTTCAGAGATACTCTGTACCAACATGTTGCCAAATCATTGCTGATTCCAGATGATGGCTGAAGTTATGTGATGCCTACATGACTTGTGCTTTGATCTGAATTAAAGGAGAACTCAGGCGTACCTTTCTGCTTGGATCCCTATGTTAATGATCCTAAATGGGATTATGTCATGTATCCCATCTCTCGCGTACACAAAGACAAGTTCCTGTCATATTTGGATTTAACTCACCTTTTAAGATATTTCTGAAGAGACATTGTAAGTCTTAATACATTTAACAACACCACAGACTCTGAAGACAGGACATGGTGGACAAACCAACTTCTATACATAAAACACATAGAAGTTAGAAACACCTTGTAAATCTGCCAATGTAAACAACAATGTTCAAACTACAATCAAAGAAAATAGCTTCACCTCACACCCTGAAGACAGAATATGTAAGGTAGGAACACATAGAAGTTAGAAACACTACTAATGCTTGCAATGTAGACACAATGTACCAACCAGGAAATAGCTACCTCCTCCAAACCCTGATGTCAGTCATGGAACATGGAAGCTTGGAGAATGGATTCACACCACCATTATTCGGCTTGACAGCATCATGTCCGGGGAAAAAAAAAAAGAAAATAAAAAAACCTGTTTGTGAAACACTATCTAAATCTTACCAACAGCCAGCCATTTTAAATACAACTGTGAGTATGGTGGAGGATGATTTACGGGTAATGGACGACAACAAGGAGTATGTGGAGAAGGATATACCGGGTAATGGACGACAATGAAAATTGATTTCATGCTAGAGATGGTGGACATTGGATTGTATTCTGAATTGCTTAATACCATTTTTCTTTCCTCTGGGCTGGAGTAATGCCACAGATGCTGAAGTGGTGGGTTTGGGGTGAAGGGTTAATAACCAGGTTATTCTTCTGAATGTGTGCTCTGATATCCTGTCCATTAATGAAACAATGTATACAGGTACTTCTCATTGTTTACAGGAAGGAAAATTGTGGGCACTGACCTGTGGTGGTTCTTCAGCGTCCATCGTTTTCAATGTTTCTCCTCTGACAGCACCGATGATCAGAGACGCCATGGAGTCACACAGTCTGTAGCTCACAGTTATACTTTTGTATACTGTGTAAATGACACCTTCTTCAGCGGATGTTTTTTACTCACACAAACATCACTCACACACACACACACACAACACACACAACACACACACACACACACACACAAACTCACGCACACGCCCACGCACATGCCGAGTGCACACAACACATGATCTATTCCCACTCCCCTCTCTCTCTTGACTCATGCTTTCAAATATGAAACCAATCACATATGTCCAAGGGTTGTCTTTCTTGACTTCAAAATGGCGTTTGATCTTGTTGATCATTCCATTCTTCTAAAGAAACTATTTGTCTATTGACCCATACCCCGACAATTCATTATTCCCAATCATACTTGAATGATTGGACTCTGATGTTGTGTGTTAATGGGCAAAACCTCGCTTCAGTCTTTCTCAGACATGGAGTCACAAAGGGCTCTGTGTACGGTGGGTATAAGCAACATTATCTTTTCCACAGGGCTCTGTACTTGGCCTACTAGTACTGCATCTTATCAATGATTTACCATTGTCCATATCAGTTGAAAGAGGTCAGGGACAATTTATTGATGAAGACTCATCACTCCATTCGATATGATAGTGATCATACAGACAATAGAAACTTCTCTCCAGGAAAGTTAAACGATGTGTCAGATGGTGTAATTCAAACTCAATGGTCATACATCCAGCCAAAACTAAATCTATGATTATAGCTACCCGCCAAAAAACACCATCTGACTCCTCTTTTGCCTAAAACTTCCAGCTTGAATGGCTCTTCTTTCGAGCAGGTAGTTCGCGAATCATGTTTAAGCGTTAAGATAGATAAAGAATTGTATGCAATCTCATCTCTATAACGTATGCGCTGGGTTGTCTCAAAATACCACCTTTTCCTGTTATTCAATTAAAGTGATTCATAAACAGTAATGTGCCTAAACTTTTCTTCAATGCACACATATTGTCTTTGTTCAATTACGGCCTCAACTGTGTGGGACGGGATGTAGGACCGTCCACAAAAATAGGCTCTGAATTATCTCATAGGAACGTGCATCAAAGCTACTCATCCTAGCTGATCCTCTAATAAAACACGAAAACTAAAAGCGCTGAACACACTTCCTCTGAATAAGCAAATGGATTCTAACATGGCATCGTTTTATGTTTACAATCTTGACAGTTCTATGCCATGTTATATCAATGCCACTTTCTACAAGATCAAAAAGCTTTCATGGCTCGACGGAATTCCTTCATTCCTACCCACGCTTTGATCTATGTACAAAACAAAGCCTTGCTTACTCTGGTCCATATGTCTGGATCTCACTTCACACAAATCTACAAAACATTGAATACTTTCAAAAACTTTTCAAGGAACTTAAATTGGCATATAAGCATTTTATGTGCTCAGTAATTAAATTATTCGATTTCAATGATTAGGCGGCCCATTTTCACAAAAGTCTTATGTGAACTTTTCTTTGTTTAAATCATCTATACATTAAAAACCTACTCGTTTTAAAATACGCTCATACCTCACTCCCATTCTTGTCTACCATCCCTTTTCTCCCCCCCTCCCCCCTCCCCCCCCCCCCTACCTTCCAACCATCTCTCTTCCTCATCCTCCTCTGACCTCTCTCTTCTGTAGTTTTGTTTGTTTGTTGTTTTGTATGTTTCCTTCTGTTTTTCCATCCCCCATATCCTTGTGCTTGTATGTATCATTGTTGAATTAGATTACCTTGTTCCTTTGTTGGAATGGTCAGTGTGAAGATATGATGCTGTATTATGTTGCATTGACAAGGTCAGATTTTAGACTCAGGATTTGGCCTAATTTCTACTTCCTTGTGTACATTAAAGATCAATCAAGCAATCTATCTCTCTCTTCTCTCTATCTCTCTCCTCTCTCTCTCTCTCTCTCTCTCTCTCTCTCTTCTCTCCTCTCTCCTCAAGACATGCCACAACCATTGAAAGCATGCACACAATTAAACTTGGATTTTACTACTTTCCCCTTTTTTCTGTTAATGTGCTGTACTCACATTGTCCTCCTACCAAGGTTCTCCTTGACTGTTGATTAGGTTAGTTGTTTACTCTAGTCAATTCTGGTTACAATGGATGATTTTGTCATGTACTTTCCTTCTACTTCACGAAATCTGGTCTTTGACGTTAGACTATCGATCAATCATTAGAACTTCACAAATGCATGTATTGATTAAGTATTGACTATTTTGTTGAATCACTTGCTTGCATGATGTAGTCCCGTGATTCTGTTTTCTAGTCATTGTTCTCTGCATCAAGAAACTGACAGATGACAAGATGAAGGCACTCTTTGCTAAAAATTTTCACAATAAATGAAATAGGAAGAAATAAAGAAGGATTAATTGAACCCTCCCACCCCCACCCCATCCCATTGACCTGCGATGCACAACTCCCATGGTGGTGTATTTTCAGTTCACTGATACAATGTGCTGTGATCACTTGGTGCCAGCAACGGAGAAAGTTATATCTGATCATAGACAACACACCAGTCACACTTTAGTTGGTTTATGACTTTTATACAAATGCTGTACGTAAACTATGTGTTAGGCGGGGCTGCGAAAGCCTTCTATTCTAATGTAAGACTGATTTAATGCTAAGTAGTTGTCATTACTTTATTTTAGTTGTACAAAACTTCCCACTTCGTCACTGAATGTATCAGCTTATACTTCAGTGTGCCCTAATTCTATGAAAAACTTCTGCTTGCTGCTCATCCATGGTGCTCAGCAGACATGATAGCAGATTAACGTCTGTTTCTATTCTTCCTAATATTCTGGTTCACTCAAAAACGAGGAGGTCACCAGCGCGCATGTTTGTGCGCTCAGACTGTTGGCCCTGGATGGCAAATTTGGCATCAAGGGGTCGACACTCGAATTCAAGAAGCTTAAAAGCTATGGACAAATCAGGCCCAGGTAACAGTAATATATTTCTGGGGAAGTTTTATATAGAATATCCTCAATATGCGATCTCAAAACTGTCGTTATTCAATTTGTTTTTTTTATTGAGATTGAATTTGGGGCATTTCTCCTGATGGAACCGGCGTGAGTTCCCCACCCCAGTAGTAAGAACTAGGATTAAAATGAATGTAAGTGGCTGTCATTTTTGTTGCAGGTAGGGTAAACATTGACCCGCCACTCCTGCAGTGCTACTTTTTATTCATTACTAGTTGTTCCTTTGGAATATCAATTACTTTAGCTCTGCCTTTGAATGTAGATTTAAGTTTGATAAAAAGCTCTTCTCTCTTCTTAAGGGTTCCATTCTAATTTCCTCATGTTTTCCTAGGATCCCTTTTCTCTGATGTGGTTCCCTGTTACGAAACGTGATGCTCTCTTCTGAATCTTTCGAGGTTATCCAATGTCTTTTAGTTGGTAAGGGATCCCAACTGAGCTTCCATATTCAAGTACTGGTCTTATCATGTTTTGTAGCAGTCATCTTTAACTTTTTGGGGGCTGTCATTGATATTCATAAGAAGCTAAGATGTTATTTGCTTTCTTACTTACTAAATTGTAGTGTTCTTTCATATGAGACGACTTTCTATAATCACGCCTAATATTTGCAAGCATTAGTATCTTTTAAGAATAGTATTATGGATAGAATATCTGATTCTTATTGGTGAGCGTTTGTTACATATTCGCAAACACTTGACATTTTGGGGTGAAATTTCAATTTTCCAAGTTCTTTCCCACTCTAGTAACGCGTTTAAGAGCTTGTAGAATGTGTGTATCATTCTTGCTTTCTGATTGTTCTATATACTTAGCTGTCAACTGCCCCCCCAAAAAGCCTTATAGTAGTTCAGGAGAGAGATTTTCTACTTATGTCATTTATATAAATAGAAAACAAGGGCCCAGAACAGTTCCCTGTGGTTTACACCTGACATGACTGGTTTACAATGGGATGACGGACCCTTCCACAACAACTTTCTGCGTTCTCCCAACGCCCCCCCCCCAGGATGATCTAGCCCATTTTAGCAAAGAACGCCAATGCCGATGTGTTCTAATTTATGCAGCAGGGCTATGGTCAACCTTATCAAAGGCTTTATGAATAGGCTAATAAAATTGCATCTTTTTGCTGTCTGTTGTTATGACAGTTATTAAATCATTGAGAGTTGTTTAAGTTGAGGTCTCACCAACTCTTCGCTGTCTAAAAACCATGGGCTGGGCATATTTAAGAAGTCATATTGTCAAGATGGTCCATTATGCTACTATATGTGTCAAAGTAGTTTAGCTGATTTGGATGTAAGAGATACAGGTCTATAGTTCTTGCTTTTGTTTGTCACCCTTTTGAATAAGGGAACAAATGCTCGCATCTCGCACTCATCAGGTATTACTCCAGGGTCCAGTGAAGCTTGGTAAATTAGTTTGGTTTTCCTCACTCATTCATTGACACATAATTTTAAAGAGCTTTGCCAGGAACGCCATCGGGACAGTAGACCCCCCCAACCTTTGTTTTCATTGATGTGGTCCGTAACTTAAAAATACTCCTGCTTTGTTTAATTTGCTGTTTTGCATTTTCAGGGAGTTTATCATCATCCTGTTGCGTCTAAACGTTTTTTAAAGTTTGGGATTTGAGGAAAATGAACTACACGGCGACAGAACAAACACCAACCTGTGTAAAATCTTCATGGCCACACTTTGGAAGTTGTGACCTCAACCAAAATACCTTGGGGTCACGATCCAAGACGACAAAATTGGGGATCCCATATTGGAGACGATATACTGCAAAAGCCAGTAATACCCTCGGCTTTCTTCGACGAAAACCTCAAAATCGGAAACAAGAAGAGAAAGAAACTGCATACAAAACCTTGTTTGGTACGATTGTTGAGTTCGAGTCAGGAGTTTGGGAACCCCCACACCAGACAGAATCGAGATAGAGTCCAGGAGATTGAAAAAGATCCAGCGTAGAGCTGCGATGGGTCACACACTGGCCACAGCCCACCAACCAGTGTAGATGAAATCTACGCTCTCTGATGTGGCCCACATTAGTGAAACGAAGACAAATGGAAGGGACTGGAAATGAGTATAATTCCATCCACAGTTCTTGTTGGGACATCAATTCTAATACCTGCCTGGGGGAAATCCAAGACTGAGGAAGTTCAAGACAAAAAACAACAGATGCAGCTACGACATCCCACAATGCAGGACAGACTACGTCATATGTCATTCTTCCCATGGACCATCCCAGAGTCGGGAAAAACTCATTTTACCAGAGGTTTGTGGTGAAGGCGGAAGTCCTGGACCGCTTCAGGTCCTGGACTCGCCTCTCATCAATAATACCAACGACAACATCCCAGTCCCACCCCCATTCTGCAACCCCATCCTCAACCCCCCCCCCCCCCCCCCACTTCAAACTCATCTCCCACTTCCTCCTCCCCACAACCCCTTAAGCTGAAATCAAAATTATGTATGACAAACACAGCGCAAATCTTCGCCAAACCCCATAGTAGGCCTATAAGACAGAGTCTTCGCATAATGATGGTGGTCGTGAACAGGAGAAGAAGAAAACTGTTGTTTTGTAAATTTGCTTTCCTTCAGGGTCCTGTATTAGGTTTTTCTGGTTGTTTCTCAGGTCTGGAATCCAATGTGTCCTTTCTCTTACTAACTTATGTAAGACCATAATTTCCTTGTTTTGATGTTCTCCTGAAGAAATCATCGAATTAACATTAGCCTTAATTGGGGTGTGCTAGCCTTCATTCTCTGACTCCTTCTCGTATTATGTTTTTACCGATTCCGTAATCTTTCAATATCTCTTCTTTTTTTTATTTTGCTCATCGAGACGTTAACAGTAATTATCCGAAAGGAAAACAAAACTTACGTTATGCGCCTTCCCTTCTCTCTTTGCTTTTCGGTCGTAATCTTAACGGCAGACATTAAACCAGTACACAAAGGGAACTTCTAAGGCTCGAAATTGACCAAGTGGGGTTCTAGTCTACAGTCATATAAAGGCCCAAAACTCTACTACGCTGGGTGGGTCTGTATGAGTCCGAATATTTTTTTAATTCTCCCCTTCGTTCTTTTCCCACTATTTTTTTTCGTAATGCACTCACAATCTAGGTTGATTTTGAAGGTACTGTATAGGCTTGCTATCGAGAGAGTCAAGACAAGGACAAGACAAAATTTTATTTTGAGGATTTTAGATTTGCACTAAAACTTGCTTTTTTACATTCCAGTCCTTGCCCTGCTGTAGAGACTACCACATGCAGTTGAAATCAATTATGTAAGAATCAAAGAAGCAAGCAAAGCGGTCATGTTATCATGAGGAACATCAAATGAAAATAGAAGATAAATGAAAAAAAATAACAAAAATAGAATAATAATAAACAAAACAAGAACAAAAAATATTATTAACAAAAATAATAAATAATTTAAAAATGAGAATAATTATTTATCATAGATGAAGGTGACGAGCGGGGGTAGGGAGTGAGGTGGGCTGGGGAAACATTTGTAAGTGTACTTAAACGTACAAGATTGGAATGTATATGAAAAAAGACAAGTGAAGTGGTATAAAAAAATTAAATTTTTATATGACAATGTGCGTACATATTTTGACACTCAATAAACTCGCCACGTTTTGCATGTAATAGGAGAGAGAGAGATGAGAGTGAGATATGAGAGAGAGAGTGGAGGGAGAGGAGAGAGAGAGAGGAGAGAGTGAGGAGTGTGAGTGACGGGAGAGTGAGCTGAGTGACGAGATGAGAGAGTGAGTGTGAGATAAGGCACCACTTGCATTTTTTTTTCGCATTGGCTTGAGAGATTGATTGATTGATTGATTGATTGATCTTTAATACCAAGGATATGAAGATTTTAGGCCCAAAGGCCTAGTCTTACATATCTGTTTCCTTGTCTGCATAAATTATTTAAGCACTTATCATTCATACAGACTTTGGAACTAGGCAACATGATAATCTAATTCTACAATGATAAGCAAACTGCTCATAAAAGCACTAATGAGAATGGGGGATGGTAATACAAAAGGAAATACTTACAAGCATAAAAAACAAACAAAAACTACAGAGAGAGAGAGAGGCAGGGTGGGTGGGGGGAAGATGAGAATGGTTGGTAGGGGGTGGGGGAGAAAAGGATGGTAGACAGGTGGGAGTGGGGCTTGTGAGTTGTGAACGGAGAAACACGGATTAGCTCACCCGCTCTCAACGGTCTTAACACTGTGTTTCGTGCGGACGTCCTTGAATTCGTGTGTCTCCGTTCTCTGCACAAGTAAGACTTCAAACAACGAATAATATTAATTATACCATCAACGCTTTCTCTTTCAATAACCAAAAAATATTGACCCTACAAACAACCTTTCTGTGTTGGGTTATCCGTTTTCTTTACTTAATATACTAAAGTTTTCAGTGGAGTAGGTAGGGGAAAGTAGCCGGGGCTGAACCGCCCATTGAGTTAACGTAGGGGATAGCAGGCCGTGACTGATCGCGCCCATATACAAGGGCGGTGTTTGCTATAGGCTATCGATTACTTACCGATATTAACAGGTGTGTTAATTACAGCGTGGGGTTGTCAGCAGAGAGGAGATGCAGAACCCAGCCAAAAGCCGGTGAAGGTCAGGTTGCCTCAGTGCAACGTGTGGCTTGTGGGTTTTTTTTTTTTTCGATTTTGACACGGAGGAGAAACAGTCTTGGGGCCATTGTAATAAGTGTTCTGCGTTCACAAAATTCGTGAGTATGCGCACATACACACATCATACACTACACACACACCACACACACTTCACACTCACACCACACACTCCCTCACACTCACACACACTCACACACACACACCACAATCACACTATTTATTAGGTTCTCTGCTGTTTCCAATGAGCCAGTTTTGACAAAGTGTTTCTTTCTTGCTGTACCAGTCATCTATATAAATAGTGTTCTGCGTTTTAAGTTAGCCGGGTTTGCTAAGCCTGCTGTCAAACTGTGATGCCAAAAATCAATACTGCCGCACCTCCTCTTCACCCATCCCTTCCGCCAGCCTGCCGATTACAACATATTACATCAGCCTTTAGACTTGCTTTTGTCCACGTCTAACACTGCCGCGTGATTGGCGATGTTAACTGCCCGGCCTATCAGCGAGGGGGTTTACAATTAAGCGTATAGGCTTACGGGCTGGCTCACATGACTAGGTTAACCCCACCATTCTTTTCACTGACTGTCGGACGAAGCAGGTCGTTTTACTGTGCGGTGGGGTGTTATTTTTATAACTGTTTACGAAGAACAGATTTGTGTATCTAAAGGTTGTGGTTCAAGAAATGAAAACGTTGATAGGCAATATTGTTGACAAAGATACAGCCAGGTTTAATACGTGTTTGGCTATCGATGAGATGGTTCTTATCTAAAAAGTTGGCGCTGCATTGTTGAAAGTCGCCGAAGCAAATCAATTCATCACGCGTTGATTGTTGGGAGCTGGCTTGAGGACAGCTAAAGCCATGTTTAAAAAATTGGCGTTCATTTCTTTAGGCGGCGGTAAAAAAACACGGATGATTTCGTATGCTTAAAAAACTTATATTTGTAACATTTTTGCTGTTCCTCCCAAGTAAAAAATGTTCCAGTTTGTTTCAGTCTTAGATTGATTGTTAACTACAGATTCAGTGTTCATTGTAGCAAGATGATCTGTATTTAGATGTGTATACTTTTCTAATTCTACGTTCATCTGCCTTTAAGTGTTCTCCAACTATTGCAACTGAATGACGATTTTTCGAATGTTCTGCAAAACATACTTGTTAGGGTTGGCTGACTTAGTAATCTACCAGTATGAGAAGGTGTGTGTGTTAAGACAGCAACTTTCTCCTTATAAATGTACAAATATTTAATGACGGATGTACTATCTACTGGCGATTAGAGGCCGCCATAAAGCGCGGTTCAGCAGTAATTGCTGATCTTGCAAAGCCAGTTGCAAGACCTGGTGAGAAAAAGAGGAGCACAGCAGCGAACTAGGTCAAACGTTCCTTGTAAGAAAGTTTGTCCTGCATTAGCGCAGCAGTAACTGGTGTCAAACGTTCCTTATAGGAACGTTTGACCTTGTTGCTGGCCTTCAGTCACAAAGCATGTGGGCCCCAGTTTTTTACTTTGAGGAACTTGACACCTTCACCCAAGTTAACCTCAAGTCGCCCCCAAGTCACCCAAGTCCTTAATTAAGTTTTTAATCAAGTCACCCCAAGTTCTTAATTAAGTTTTTAATTAAGCTCTAATTAAGTTACATCAAGTTCTTAATTAAGTTCTTGATTAAGTTACCCCATGTGTCCTTAATTAAGTTTTAATCAAATCCACCCCAGTTCTTAATAAGTTTTAAATATGTTCTTAATTATTTAAATCAAGATCTTAATAAAGGTATTGATTATTCAACTCAAGTCATCCTCTAGTACAAAACCAAGTTCTTATTCAGTTATCTTAATTATTATCAAAAAAAATACCAATTCTATGTTTTATTTTAAATAGTAGATGTCTAATATAGTACACACACGCCTCAATAATACGCGAAATCGCTGAGAATATTCTTGCTCTCAGCGTTTCACTGCGCGGGATCGGCCAGCATAGATCTTATGGATAGTTCGTAATCCTAAGCAACGAATTGTTGACAATTCTGGTCTATGGAAATGTTTTTTATAGACTCCATGTCTTTATTTATTGACACCATATTTTATAATACGTCTTGATCTATTTTTATTAAAATTTAAATTAAGTTCTTATAATTATTAATCCATCTGAAATGGTCAAAATGATCTTTTGTTGTTGGCGGTTTTGGCGTGCAGTTGTCTTTTTTCTGTATTTAGTGGTTCAGATTTTTTGATGCTTTTGTTTCTGTTGCCATTGTGTATATATTTTATACAGTATAACCGCCCAGCAGCCGCAGGGCGCCCCCCCCCCCACCAATGGCATCAGTTTTGAGTTCAATATTCCATGAAGATTTGGTGCTGTAGGTCTTGTATCACATGAGTTTTTATAGCTGGCCATTGAATCAACTTGTTCTGGCGTTGGCGGTGTTTATGTTTTCATTATGTGTTATTATATTTTGTAAAATTATTTTTTTTGTCTGTTCCCACTCTGCTAAGTTTTTTCTGCTTCAACACGCCCAGATGCTGTTCACTGGCCCCCCAACTGATTCAGTGTTTTTCTGATTCTGCTGATTTTCTGGCTTGGTTTCTTTCTCACCTGGTTTCAATGTTTTTCTTCAAATGCTGATTTTCTGGCGCGGCCATTTTTGAAGGGAAATAAATTCTATATGATTAAAAGTTATTAATCCCATGATTAATGCGATAACAATGTTCAAATCTGTAATATAGATCATCAGCTAGTGGATATATAGCGACATAATGCTTTGTTTAAAACTGGATCTTGCGTTAAATCATAGCAAGATCTTGGTCAGTAGCAATGGGGAGCAAATCTTACTGAACTTGTTTAGTGTACTAAAATATTAGATCTGTTTTGCCCGACACTTTTTACAATTCTCGAGCCCAAATGCGCCTCATACCTGTGTGATACTTTTTAAATGTCTGTGGCGACATCTGTTGAATCTGTTCTATGCTGAATTCAGTTCGAGGAACTGTTTTGTTTTCCAACTGCTGCCAAGAATACTGCCTCTCCTTGTTTGTGGCATAATAGCTTGGTCATCAACTTGGTCATTCATAAAGTTCAGGAGGTTTAGGCCGCCCTGTAGCTGTAGTGATCATCGACTGTTCTGTTTTTTATTAATTATAATTATTTTATTTTTTTAACATGAGCACCGAAATTAACTATTTGCTAACCTTGTATACCAATTCTGCTGTTATTGGAGGGCTAAGTGAGGATACTCAATGCTTGGTAAAAGCCTGTTAAAAATAAAACCGGCAGATCTTGGCAAACTAGATTTGAAGACTCAGCAAAAATGATTGCTATTATTACCAGTTCATTTTTGCTACGAAGATTTTCTAGTTAGCAAGGAATAATTCCAGTGATTATTTATTATGTAAAAAAAAATACATTTATAAGAAATGGCTTCACTCGTAATGATGATAGGTGGCGCTTCTGTGGTGGAATGCGCTTGATTTTTGCGGAAGTAATTACCTACGCGTTTAGTAAACTACGGGATATGAGGTGGGAGAAAAAACACATTACATAGCTGTGGAGCAACTAGCTGCAGCACAAGTCGCCTTGTTAAGCTTAAATTGAGCAGTTATTTGATTTATTAATAAACACTGAAAAAACAGGGGGCATGCAGATTACACATTTAAAGATGTTGATCATGCAATAAAACAATATTTTTCTTGTAACAGGCAAACAGATTGAGACATTGCCCCCACAAAATTCAGCGACTTTTTTCATCCATCAGAAAAACAAAAGATGCATGAAATAGGTTTTTGTCGTTGGTTTTGTCCGTGTGTATTTGTGGATCTTAATATTGGCTGATAATAAATGATCAAAATATACTATTCGCACAAAGGTTTATTGGAAGGGTTTAATCACGCAATACAAAAGTAGACAAGCGGCCTGGAGTCAGTGAACAAACAGCAAAAGATTGGTTATCTCTATCATGCGATTTGGCAAATTTATTTACCTGCTCCCTAAACGATACAGGGAGGCCTCTCTTTGTCAATTCACACAAACGAACCCATCAATGGATCTTCATATTTTTTCTTCTGATACATTTAGACGAAAAGTTTTAAGTCCTACGCACTTCACAGTCATTGACATTAGCTTCAAGATACAAAGATGAGAACCATTAAGCAAACATATTAAGCTGTGCTTCTGCTGTTGATGTTGCCATACAACTGATATACCAACGAGGCAGCTAAATGTTCCCAGAACATGATTCAAGGTGATGTTGGAAACGAATTTAAAGGCCAAGCTGAATCATTTTTTGTTAAAAACAGAGTTAACATTTTAAGTGGCATTTCCCAGAGTTCACAGATCAAAGGCTTTAGTTGAAACTTTAACAATCTGTTTCTGAATGACTTTTTTCCTACAGTAATCACTGAGAGCTGATTGACAATTCTCGCAACACAGGGATTGGGTTAGAAGATTGCCCTCCGTTTTGCGCGCAATGAATAATGAAGGTATTTAAAGGTCTAAAACCAGTAAGAATCAAAAGAAAAAACAATAAATGTTGTCTGAAAGGAGAAGTCTTCATCCGGCAAACTATTAACAATTTGGGTTTTTAAAGTAAGGTACCTTTATTTTACCGGGGGATGCAGAGGAGGACACTCGCATCAGGGCAAACCGGAATCAGTTTGGAGTGTTGTCCATATGAAATAAAAAGAATTGTAAAAATGAATCAGCCCGTGTATTTTTTACGAGAAACTGACACAACAAAACATCCAGTCCTCAAAGATATTTTGTGAAGGAAGAACTGCAGATAATCCCACCAGACACAGTTGCTTAATTTATTTAGTAAAGTTCTTATGGGACATAAGGGAATTGTGGCGGTGTGCGGATTTATTCCGATATTTTCCGCGTAAGTAAATATTTTTGAGTTTAAAAGGTAATGCTCAGAAGAAGTGCCAGAACGAAACAAGATGTAAGGAAGAGACCTTGAAAATGATACGGGAATCATTTCATGCGTGTAATGCTATTAAGGAATCATTTTCGGGGATTAATCAATGCCATGCTTAATCATTCCAGGATCGCCCTTACATCTCTACCCCCAAATTGGGTGAAAAAAGAATATCTTGAAATAATAAAAAAAATTCGAAACGATCAAGCAAACATTGAGAAAAGATTTAAATGAATTGGTGAAGCTATGTTTGATCTTATAATAAATGTTGATGTAAACATTATAAACCCCCCTGTTTATTGCTGTCCTCCTGTGCCCGATTGAATATGTAAAATCTGGATAACATATACTCGTTTTAGTGTTTGTTTTAGATATTGACTTCTTTGTTACAAATGTTGTGTTGATCTCTTGTGTAGATTAGATCGCAGTTTTCGTTGTCTTGATGAAAGTCTTATTGTTAAACAATGCTTCTTTATTGTTGCCATGTGATCTGTTTGACTGCCACTTAGCTGCGAGATATTCCCTTTGCTGTCTTAAATGATTTTTCGGGCTCGAAAATATGTACATTTTCGATCTTAACACACATAACTCCTTGATCACATTTCCAGATGATTCATCCTTCATCTTTACTTAAACATTCTTATTAACAGATGTATGCAAAGGCGAATCGTTAGGGGTAATCAGAGGTATCATACCATCTTCTTCCCTTTAGTCCACTTCCATTTCACAGGTATTTATAGATGTCTTCAGTTAAGGGATATCTATAACAAAACTATCTGTTTTCTGTGTAAAGTTACTGGGGGACTCGGGATACGAAGGGACTTATAAAGTTAGTCATAAAGGAAATTCTTTACATCAAAAAGCTTTGATAATTCTAAAACAGTAAACCGATAAATACAGGTTGTCCAATTTGACTTTCTTTTTTTTCATCATTATACATAATAGCTGATCATGAAATCTTCTGAAGTCCTGTAATTAGGTTTTGAGTCGCTTAAATTGCTTCGTTCTCTTTGGTGACCAAATCTGACATCTTTACGCTTGTGTGGATTTTCCATAGTCTTTCCGAAAACAGCTGTTGTCATCAACTTGATATAAGTCTTTTTCGGAAGCATCTGTGGATTTGGTTCTGTGATTAGTGTTCTTCATGATGTATGGTTTCATGAAATGTTCTTGATCAAAGCAATTATTGCGATGAATGCTGTCAACTTCAAACCATGTCTTAAATAAATTGTAGAAGTCTGTCATGAAGACATAAGTTTTTTGCCTCGATGATTGGCACAAGATTTTGGCGGGCTCTCTTGAGACATCTTTAGACTTTCTGCTGCTAATGGGTAGTCATTATGTAGGTCATGGAGTTCATTGAGGATATTCTAAGTCAACTTCTAGTATGTTTCCACGCTGTTGTTCAGGCGCCAAACTACCCAACCATTTAATGCCTTTTGAATATTTTTTTGGATGTCTTCTGTGTCCATTTTAAAGTTGCGTAATGGATGTGATTGCGCCATCGCCCATCCATACAGATTGTTTGCATATAAATACATCTACAGAGATAGTTAGACCTTTACTCGGATCATAGTCGTCAAGTATTTGTGTTTGCTTTACAGTAATATGCGACGCCATTATCTAATTCTCCACGCAATCCGTTTCAATCATTGGGAATCATTGGTTAGGGTGGCAATATAAATCAATCTGTACTCCAGTAAACTTTAAGAAAGCGTTCCTAGCTCATCCCGGAGAGCAGAAATTGTATGCGCATGATCCTGGCAGAATGTTTATGCAGGGTCTTCCTATAATTTTCAAAGACGTTCGCCAACAAACATGTATCAGCATAAGTATGAGTCATATGAGCGTTCCCACCGTTTTACACTCAAACTTCAGCCAGCATCTTGTCGGAGCATTGCTGGTAATCAGATCACTGATGTCCCTTTCCTCTAAGACTAGGAAGAACGCGCTTTAGGCGGGAAGTGTGTCTTCTCAAACCTTTCCCAAAAACTGTTCATGTATACTAATGTTAAAACGCCCTTTCTAAACAAGAGTTTTTTCAAATATTCTACTTATGGGCAATACTTTAGTACATATCCAGTGACTCTAATGTCCCATATTTCTTCAATATTCATAAAAATTAATATAAACAATACACCCATTTTTTGGGGGGGGTTGTAAAAATGTACCGGGGGGGCCCCCCCGAAAACACATGTACTTTTCTGATGAATGTGCTATGCATGACACCAGAAGGCGTCCCGTTATGCTTTCATATAAGATGTGAGTCGTAACCTCCGCCAAGTTATGAAAAGAAGATGGGCAGCTTCCATGTTTAGGATCCAATCCTTTTGTTGAAGATTGCATTTACTGTGCGCTGCTCCTACTTAACTTCAACTAATGTGTTCGTGGTTCTCTTACTGTCGGAATTGGCGTCCTCACTGTTAGACATTAGTTCTAAACCACATACACATCATGTGTGGCTGAGTCAGTCATACTGTTGTTGTTCTTCAGAGTCATCATGATTTTCAGATTAATTCAGTTAATTAGAAAACGTTACGAACTGCTGCATGCGTTCTAAGATGATATTCTGCAGCATTAGGCAACTTATATAATCTGGCTTTGAATGAACGCCATCGAACTGACAATAATGATAGGATATTGACGACAAATCTGATGATTACTCACAAAGGGCGTGTTTTTGGAAGTCTCTGTGGTGCCGGGCCTTCATAGGGAACAATGAGATGTTCGTAAGTCTGCGTTAAAATAAGTATGGACTCGTTTGCAGCCGTTTTCCAGTTCTTAAAAGCTAATCTTTACTGCTCTGGGGGCAGTACTTTAGTTCTGTATTACAGTCTACTGGGCCAAAACTATGTTTCTATGTTCGCTTGCCGGCTTGAAACAGTTGGCTTTCTGGTTAAACATTTTTCTGCAGAATTATTGTTTATTTTTTTGCTTTGAAGTTATGCGGCATTATTCTTACGCATTGTGCGTTTGTATGTGTAATGTGGTTGCCCGCTGTGTGAAAGCATCAGTTGTAAGTCAACATGATTTTTGTCTGGCTCGGCCAATCGTTGGCTATTCTTAGGACACTTTAATAGGCTGTTGATTTGTTTTCTCCATCCCATGTGTAGACTTTTTCAGTTATTGGTTTGTTTTGTTCTTCAAATTGATACATATGTGGTCTTTACCAACGGGAAGGAAGGTTATTCCACTAATGGTTAACGATCATGGTTGTATTGGCTGTTAGTTGATACCTCTCTCTGCGTTTTTGCGGGCGTGTTGCTGCCTTGCGTGATCTACTCCCATGAAACTTTTGTTGTCTGTATTCTTTGTGTTTTGAACTTGCTCTTTTCGCTATCAATGCTGGGAGGTTAGTGGTAATGTATGTCCATGCCTACAATCGGCGAATACTTTGACTGTTTGTTTCTGATCTCTATGACTTCGCCCTATGACCCTACTAGAGCTCTCATTTTAGGCTTCTTCAGCGGCCACATAAAACTGTGTATGCAGTTCGTCTGCCCAACCGGGCGTTTTAAGGCATTATGAGTAAGTATAGTCTGGTGTTTAGTTGAGACCCTGACTTCTAGATTTTCTTCATTTATTGTTACATTGTTGTTTAACAACAGGGGTGAAACATTACTTTAATCCGGTGTGTCTATTGTTAGTGTACCCGGGAACTTGAGGAATTAGCATGAGCAACACTTTCCCGTCGATTGCTGGTTCAATGACTTCTAAATCAATATAATTCTGTGCTCTTGTTAAAAACGCTCTCCCTCAAGCATTCCTTCAATCAATTCGTATGGTCCTTCATATGTCTTAGGCATGTGAGTTTTTTTGTCTAACTCAAAATATTTATTTAAATGATAAAAAAATTCTTTTCAGAATCAATATCAACGGTCTTTTGTGCTTGGACTCATAAACTAAAGTATAATCACCTTTTGGCGTTTGTTAATGTGAGATGTTTAGAACAGAGTTTTATGTTGCGTGTTACTTTTTTTAAGCATTCCTTTTTTTATCTGCTCGGCGTTGGAATCTGTTGAGGGAAAAACTTGCCTCGCCTTCTTTGAGATCAATCTGTTGTCTTTTGTAGTCATCAAAATCGGCCGCTGTAAACGATTATGTTCTTCATCTCGTGATGTTTGAGTCAAACTAGTGCTTTCATTTATTGTCAGTTTGAACGTGCTTAATTTGAGATGTTATTAGTTGATACCATAGCTGTGTGCTTTTGGAGTTTTGTTTTTATTTTTGCCTGCGGCAACTTTCAGCTAATGAACACTGGCCGAGAGCTAAAGACAAAACCACCTAGAGTAAAGCTGCGGGTTGACCTATGCTGTTGCTAAGAGGCCTACACTCGTTACTGCTGATAGAGCCTACAGTCGATGCTCCAGTATTAACTTATGTAACTGCATTAAAGGCAGCAGAATATTCCGTATTGGTTTTGCTGTATTTTGAAGGTCCGGCTTTGTTTGTTGCCATTTGTGTATGTTTGTTATTTGAAGGTTTTTATGTCAGGGGCTATATCTTCTCTTGGACAACATCTGGCGCTGTAGGCACATTTGGATAAACATGGAACAGGTCATGCTTTTTATTTAAATAAAAAATAATTTTGTATTGTATATCTTTTGGTAATCTGTTATATTGAATATTCTGCTGACGCTTCATATTTTAATATACATAATGTACATAAGTGGTTTATCGGCTTTTCTTCTTTAGCAATTTGAATGTTTTTACGTCTCTCACTGTTCTCCCGCTTCATCAGTAAATGTTTATCCTCCGTGGACCTTAGGTCAATCATAAACCGTATTTTGTTTGTTAAATAATCATCAAGTCTTTCACTAGTGAGGTGTACTGATTTCTTTTGAAACAGGTCAACTGTTGGATTTCTACACCTCCCACCCTCCATACAGTTTTCCTTATTTCATCAAAAATGTGATAGGTGGTTTAAGCCCGCTTGCATAGATTTGGTTAGGACTGCCCTCATTCGACATTGTTCTTTCGGTTATTTTGGATTAAACAACTTTTCACTTCCTCTTTTAAATGGTTCTTCATACTTCAACAGCAATAAAATAACTTTAAGCGATCTTGTGCGGCACTAAAACTAAATTTCCATAGTGCGTCTGCCTGCTTTTGGTTTTGTTTGTTGTTGAATCACTCTTTTCGTAATTATATTGCTAATTGTGAATGATATTGTTGCTCAATCTGCCTTGCAAAATTAGGGTTGCTAACAAACGTCAAACTCTAACGAGATGTCAGAATTGCTGTTTCTTTGATGCTGTGTCCTGAGGATCTGATAACACGTTTGTATCATTAAATGTTTAGTTCATATGACATTCTGTTCTTTTAATGCTCCTTGATGTATTGGTGCATGCGCTTTTTACTACTCAAAATATAAGGGAATGGAAAAGTCTGATTTCATTACGCAAAATTTACAGCTACATTACTTTTTGCCTTTCTTTAGTATCTGCGGCACCTATTATCTATGTTTTTGTGCTTCTTCATTGTCTATTCCTTGAAACGCAGTCAGCCATTCATTCCCGGTTAGCCATAAGATCAGTATTGGTTAAAAATATGTCTGCATTGTGTAAAGAAAAATACGTTCTTGCCCCCTCAAGTTTTAATAGAATTTTCGTAATCGATTGCCCGCCCCAGATTCTGTTACTAACTGTACTGTTTGGGTTCCTGTTGTTGAAGCGAGTCTATTTTGAAAGTAAGCCGCGCAGAGCACTGGCACAATCACTTCATCTGCTCCTAGGACGTCTGGAATTTTGAACAGTAAAGAATTTGATCTTGCATACAATAGTAGATGGACTTATTTGGATCAGTAATTATTCGGCGTATTTTCCTTCTCGCCAACGGGTTCTTTCAGTCTTCCTATGCGGTGGTCAAGAATCGAGCATAGGCTATGTGACATTTTTTTGAAGCAAAATAAACAGTTAATTATTTAAAAACATGGCAGGAATTGAAGATGAAGAAGATTATTATGAAGTTTTTGATCGTGGAGACGACATGAGTGAATGACACAGCAGCGCTCAGCGCTCTCATTTGAGGCGTGAATTATAACAGAAAGTAGGTTAGATCATTGTTACCAAAAGTTTAGGTCAAGAAACCTCCGAATTTATTTACCCCTTGATGATTTTGAAGTAAAAGATGGCCATTTGTTTGTGGAAAAAACGTTCAAGGACACCTTGTTCAGCTTACATCTAAAAATGCACCCATCAAAGTTTTTAGCCGTGGGTTCAATTAGACAAGACTCCACAACTCTGCGAGCGTACAAAAATCGCCTGCAATTGCTATAAACCAAAATTAGATTGGGATGCAGTTTGCTAAACTCAAACACACTGCAGGAACCTCCGATCAGATAACCCAATTGCCAAAAACATGGGACTGCTTAAAGATTTATATACAATCGGCTGACGAATTTAATAAATGCAATAGAAGCAGAAACCTGTTTTTCAGAAGAAACAGCAATTAAAGGACTTATACAGACTCACCGCTTACCCATGAGAGAAATAGCGGCCCCTTGATAATGCTTTAAGATCCTTTAGAGGCGAATTAACAAACATTTTAGCAAAACTGGAGTGGGGAATAGATGATCACTAAAAAGAGAAAAAGAAAAACTCCGTTGTGGCTGATGACGCCAACTTAGGGCTTGATATTATTGAAAGAAATAGCCCAAAGACTAAAAGATTTGAACAAGAGTGATCGAAGACTAAGATGTGTTGTCTACCGAACGAGAACAATTTTCGAACTCAAGTGCTGCAGGATAAGAGTATCTGTCCAAAGAATTTTTATGAAGACACAAACGCTGCTGAACAAATCCGAACACTGTTTAGTGAGCATGGGTGTCACATTAGCAAGCGATATAACAGCCTTAGGTTTTGCAATAAGTTTCACTGGGTTTGATGGCTATTACAGGCGGCGGCGGTCACAAGCCCAGTGCCTCCACCGCCATTCACCTCCAACTCGCCTGATATATCATGGGTAAAAAAAACTGCTTGTTCATCTTGGGGTTTATTAAAAAAATTAGCCGGTTAATGACGGGTTGCTTTACCCGGTATATTAGGGGTTGTTGTTAGCTGGCTTTTGTTTACTGCGGGCAATGTAGTTGGCTTTATGGCCGAAGCACTTATGGACATTCGTTCTCTTTTTAGTTGGGTTATTATTTAGTAAGATAAAGACGAGTATTCCTATGCCAGTTTAATCAAGACAAGCGCTGTTCTTTTATATTCATGGTCTCGTGAACAGAGTCGCGTCTTCTATGCCCTTTGGGCATTTGATACCTTACGGTTTGGATTGACCCTTATACTATGGGGGTGTCATCTTGTTTTTTTACTGCTTGCTATATTACTGGCTCAGGCATTTATTTCGTTGTTTCCCGAACCTTCTGTCATTGCCTGCCACATGGATTTCATTATTGTAGTTTATTAATTGTGCCATTTCTGGAGTCTGTGGTCAGAAGGCAGCACAGCATAGTATAAACCAGTGCCAAACAGCAAAGTCTTCTTTCGTTCTTGCGTATTGTTAATATACTTTTGGTATACCTTTTTTTACATGAAGTAATAACTGTTAGAATTAATGGCGTCCTATATATTTGCTAAGTATTGTTTTTGTGCATCAAAGCTGTTGAAGGTTTCAGTTATGCGCGATCTCGTTGTGTTGCGAACCTAGCAATAACCAAACGTAAGTCGAATTAGAGTCGTTTATTCGTCCTATTCTGCTTTTAGTTAGGGCCCTTAGAAAGTGTTAAGATAAATGTTGTCCATGCTGTTTTATGCTTCTTGCTTATGGACCCGAGTAGTGAACAGTTGTGCACTGATGTGAAAGATGTGTAAGGAGGTTTTCAGTCATTATTTTTAATTTCTCGTGAAACGCCCCAAAATAAGGGGTGCCTAGACCATGATTAAGATCCAACTTTTGTTCATTGTCTGTATAAAACATTAATTTTGAATTTCGTTACAGATCATTTCAAAAGCCTTCATGTTCTATTCGGTTGCTGAAATGGATAAACGGTTTGTCATTTGGTAATGGCGCTTGCTGTTCAGTTCAAGATACGTCTGTAAGGGTAATTAAAATTGAAATCTGTACTCTGTCCGCACCAAAGATCAGGTTGTTTTAATGATCTGCATAAGCCACTCCTCACCCCGTTGATGCCACAAAACAGCAAAGTTTAATGATTTCTGCTAAAACTGAATTTTCGGATGACTCTTAAACCACACTTTCAGGGATGTGGTCGTTTTTAATAGGAGGGTTATGCTAGCTCTTCAATGGATGTACTCACCTTTACTTGAATGGTGTATGTCTGGGTCACAGAAATGTCGAGGGTTGTCAGTTGTTATTTTTTTAAGATTGTTTCTAGTGCGGCACAGCAGAATATTTTTGCATCTGTATATTTAAATGCGCTATTTTTATTTGTTTAAAAAATTGTTTGTTAACAATATCAACCAAGGACCGTCCTTCGTTTTAGAAACATGCTTATTGATAACATTTGCGGGCCAAAACCAGTCGCGCTCCATAGAAATATTTTACAAAGTCGTTTGGGTTTAATATAAGCCAAGCCAAGGAGAATATTAGGTTCTTAAAGTTGGACAAAAAGGGGCCAAAGTAGGTAGCCATGTTAACTATACCTGATGGTTATTACGGTGTTTTGCTCACTAAAAGTAGCAATGAGTATCTTTGACATTACTCTCAAACTTAACAATGCAAATCTAAAAACAATGTTAAATTCTAGCCTGAAAGAAGATGGAGGTTACTATTTGATTTAAGAGGCTAGCTAAAAATGTTGGCTTTGCAGCTATACAATATTAGATTTAGTGTTACACAATCAAATCTACTTTTGAGGGGGAAAAGCCGCTCGTTCTGGCATGTTTATTTCATTACTCTTTGTTCATTTGGATTGAGCTGAGCACTGTATGGGTTTAATTATTGGTTGGTAGGCTCAAGGTTTTTTGTGAGTTATCTACTTCTGGGGGAAGGGGAAAGCTGCATATATTGGATTATGAAATTATACAATTCCCTAACTTTAAAAAGTTTAAAAGATTAGTTTTTGGTAAATTGCCGGTCGGATCTTTAATTTAAAAATTGCTGACTAATACAGAGGATAATTCTCGTGGTATGTGTTTAACATGAACATTGTGGTGGTTATTTATAATAATTTGCTGTTCTAAATATTTAACTGGGAGCGGGGGCAGTAGTTGAGGCGAGTTACATTTGCGCCTTGTGAGGTGTATAAACATTACATTGATCATCAGAATTAAACAAGACATTGCAGACATGCGGACTTTGAACAGAACGGTTGAGATAGTGGGGGCCCGGCATTTGTGATGGGTTTGAGTTACATCTAAGATCGGTGATTATAAACCGCAAGAGGTGGCGACAACATTATTGTTCCTAAACTTGAACAACTGCGCTTATCTAGAGGCAATTAATGTTGGCCAGTTTGAATATAAATATAGTTCGTTAATTCCGGACCTCATTTGGCACTCACAAATCATAGTAACCTTATTTAGAATGGGGACATAAATTTGATAATCATAAGACCTCCCTTTAATTTTTTAGCAGTAAAACAAGTTCAGATAATGCTTATAAAACTATGGACCTTTAAATGTTTGGCTTGATGCCGGGACGTACTATTTGTCGGTTTTTTGTTTTTGGGTTATATGTACGAAGGTGGGTTTTTTTTTTTATGGTATGAGACATAGGTTTTGTTTATGGTTTTTTTTATGGGCGTCATTTAATTTCATGTGACTTGGACTTGCTGGTTATGTTGGTGTTGGTATCGGGATATTTTTTTGTTGGGTTAGGGAGGGCGTGTTAGTTTGTGGAGCAGGGTCTATGGGGGGTGTCGGGAAAGGTATGTGATTCGTCCTCTATTAAAAGGATGATTTATATTTGCTGGCATAACTGTGACGTTAAACGCCTTACAGTTTACCATGTCGTTTTTACAATGGTGAGGATATTAAGGGTTATACAAAAGAACAAAATCACTGTTGACTTAAATAGATACAATCTTTCAGAACTAAATTGGATTAATCTTAAACCATTTAGGCCTCTTAGGGTTTTATTATCCTGAACAAGTTTTTGACGAATGTATGATAAAAATAATAACTGGATTAGATTTAAATTTCTGTTATAAAACTATGGAGCTGTTAATAATTTATGACAAAAACCCCTCTTTGTTCATTAATTTGTGGTCAAAACTGGGGAGTGGGAAACATTATTTATCCTCAACACTGCTTTCAATCAGTTGTATTCGTTATAAATTGTGATATCATATTGTTATTTTCTGCACTACATTTAATGGATCAATGCATTATCATGATAGATGTTTATATGGTCTGTTGATAACATATTTTTAGTTAATCCTTAGGCATAAAACTGATGAGTGTCTAGAACTGTTTATAACTGTTTGAAGGAACGCAGACACTATTTATTATAGATGACTGTTCGGAGAAGTGACATAGTTAAAAGAGAATCTCTTTGTCAAAACTAGCTTTCAGATGGAAGACATGCTGGGTTAAGTGTGGGGTTTTATGTCTGAAGTAATATATCTCGGTTTTAAAAAGACTTTAGAAGAACAGTTAAAAAACAGTAGTTTTATTTCAACTGATAAGACAAAGACTCATTTGAAGAAGTTTGCGCGAAAATGATGTTATTGAAATGACCAGAAAAACACATGATTAAATCCAAAACTCCCACCTGAAAAGTTTAGTAAATTGTAATGAAAAAGGATTAACCCTGCTCAGTATGTTTGTTTGTAGGGTCGTTATTTTTTTGGTTTATTGAAAGAGATGCGTGATGGATTATTATTTTTAATTCATTGTGAAGTCTTACTTTGCAGAGAACGGAGAAACCGGATTCATTGGTCGGCCGCTCGAAAACCGGTTATGGACCGGTTGTTGAGAATGCGGGTGAGCTTGAATCCGTGTTGGCTCCGTTCTCTGCGATTTTAACGGAGTGAGTAGAGAGTTGGTTTTATGTGAGATGATTTATCAAAGTATGTGTTCACAGAATGACTTTGCGACATGAACGCTAATGATTTCATCGAATAATTTAATACTGAGACATAAATGTTTATGCAAAGGTTCTTGTAAGGTTTTAAGTATCATGTTTTGTAGATTCGGTGGAATTGGATGTGAGTTCCAGACATATGGCTCCAGTGTAGCTAGACTTGTTTTGTATAGTCAATGCGTGGGTAGGGAAAGAAGGAATTTCGTCGAGCACAGGATACTGTTCGCTCTTTGTAATAAAGGGCATTGATATAACATGGCATAGTATCTGTCAGATTGTAAACATTATATTGTTGCCTTGTTGAATTCCAAATTGGCCTATTCAGAGAAGTATGTTCAGCGCTGTTAGTTTTTCGTCTGTTGTTCGGAGATAAAGCTGGTTTGGAGTAGTAGCTTTGTTGAACGTATATGGAGTGAATTCAAACCTTTTTTTTGTGGACGTCACTAATGCCGTCCTCACTGTTAGGCGTTATTGTTACGGACATTATGTGTGCATTGAGAATTGTTTAAGGTTTTATGCAACCCATGTCTGTTTTTGACACGTCCCGTTCGTAGCGCTTTAATTGAGATTACAGCGAAAAAGGTGTTTTGTGAGACTACTTGCTTCGGATTTTAGATGAGGATTGCCATTTCAAATTCTTTATCTATCATTAACCCTTAAAACACGATGCTCATCTACTGCTCGATAGAAGGTGCCATCTACTGATGTTTTAGGCAAAGAGGAGTCATCTGGCCCGTTTTTGGCGGGTAGCTATAATCATAGATTTGGTTTTGGCTGGGTGTATGACCATTGAGTTTGATGACACCAGTCTGACTCACGTCGTTTAGACTTTCTGGAGAGATGTTTCTATTGTTCTGTAGATCCTACATTCGTTTGAGCGACAGTCATCTAGGAATTAAAATCTTGTCGTGACTTTTCATCTGATACGGGACAATGTAAATCATTGTTGAAGATGCAGAATTGCAGGGGGGCATTCGTACAGAGCCCTGTGGGACTCCATTGTTGACAAAGTCTGAAGTGGAGGTTTTCATTAAGCGCCAAATACTGCGTCCTATCGTTCAAGTATGATTGGAATATTGTGGATTGTCGGGGTCTGGTTCAAGTAGACAGAATGTTTCTTTGAAGAATGGAATGATCAACAAGATCAAAGCTTTTTGAAGTCAAGAAGTCAACACTGTCATTTGTGATTGGTTCTCTTTGAATGCCATGAGTCACACATTCGTGATATTGCTGTGTGGAATGAGTGATTAGATCGGAATCCAGATTCATTTCATCATCATTCTATTGCCCATGTGGGGAGTAGAGAGAGATGTGAGACACTCTCGATGCCAGGCACAGCCAACCGGACCCTGGTCCTCTGCCCCTGTCGCATCTGCGTGGGGCCATCCATCTTGGTCCATTCCTTTGATGTTGTCCCATCCAGCATTGGCCTCTTGTCGTCCCTTTCGTCTGCCGCCTTCCTGCCGTTGCCCTGATGACTGTTTTGGGCACGGGAATTGGGGCGTATGGACATGCCCTAACCACGACAGCTGCCTCTCATTGACTGTTGCCAAGAGGGGTTATTGGGAGGGCTGCAAGTGATGTTATTTGGCTCCTACAAGGTCGTTTGTCCCTTCGGTCTTGCAAGAGATCCCGAGCAAGCGGCCTGGAAGCTTTTAGTTTCTAACGTCTGGATTCTCTTGGGGTCTCTGCTGTCATGGGCCAGCTTTCGCCAGCCATTCGCAGGTATGGACTGCACCAGGGGATTGTACAGCTTTCATCTTTGTAGGTAAGCTGATATCCCCTGCTCTTCCAGATCTTGTTTAGCTTTGCCATTGCTGCTGTCTTGCGATCGCTAGTCTGGTCTTGATTTCTGTTGTAGAGCGATTTTGGCAAATATGTATTTACCTTGCTACCTAACAACGAATCATACAGAGGCCACACTTTGTCAATACAACACCAAACGACACCACATCAAATGGATCTTCTATATTTTACCCTCTGATACAATTAGACGAAAAAGATTTAAGTACGCACTCACAGTCATTGACATAGCTTCAAGATACAAAGATGCAGAACCATTAACGCAAAGAGTGCTTCTGCTGTTGCTGTTGCCATACAACTGATATTCCAACGAGGCCCGCTAACTTATCCCGCATGATTCAAGTGATGATGGAAAGAATTTAAAGGCCAAGTGAATCAATTATTGTTAAAACACAGAGTTACCATTAAAAGAGGCATCCCAGGGTTCACAGATCACTGGCTTTAGTTGAAAACTTTAACAAACAGTTATCTGAAAGACTTTTTTCCTACCAGTATCACAGAGAGCTGATTGACAATTCTCGCAACACAGAATGGGTTAGAAGATTGCCCTCAGTTTTGCGCGCAATGAATAATGAAGAATTTAAAGGTCTAAAACCAGTAAAGCAATCAAAGAAAAACAATAAATGTTGCTGAAGGAGAGTCTTCATCCAGCAAACTATTACCATTTGGTTTAAAAGTAAGGTACCTTTATTTACGGGGGAAGCAGAATGGGGACACTCGCATCAGGGCAACCGATCCAGTTTGGAGTGTTGATCCATATGAAATAAAAAGAATTGTAAAATGAATCCGCCGTGTATTATTTACGAGAAAATGACACAACAAAACATCCAGCTCCTCAAAGATCTTTTGTGAAGGAAGAACTGCAGATAATCCCACCAGACACAGTTCCGCTTTAATTAATTTACGTAAATATATTTGAGTTTAAAATGGAAGCTCAGAAGGAAGTGCAGAACGAAACAAGAATGGTAAAGGAAGAGACCTTGAAATTGATACGGGAATCATTTCATGCGTGTAATGCTATTAAGGAAACATTTTCGGGGATTAATCAATGCATGCTAAATCATCCAGATCGCCTACAACTCAAACCCCCAATTGGGAAAAAGAATATCTTGAAATAATAAAAAATTCGAACGCATCAAGCAAACATGAGAAAAGATTTAAATGAATTGGATGAAGCTATGATTGATCTATAATAAAAGTTGATGAAAAATATAAACCCCCCTGTTTATGCGGTCCTCCAGTGCCGATTGCATATGAAAACTCTGGATTAACAAATACTCGTTTAGTGTTTGTTTTATCTAATGACTTCTTTGTTACAACTGTTGTGTTGATTCTCATGTAGATTAGATCGCAGTTTTACGTTGTCATGATGAAAAGTCTTATTGTTAAACAATGCTTCTTTATAGTTGCCATGTGATATGTTTGACTGCACAACGCTGCGAGATATTCCTTTGCTTTCTTAATGATTTTCTCCTGGCTCGAAATACTGTACATTTTCGATCTTAACCCACATACTCCTTGATCACCTTTCCAGATAATTCATCCTTCATCTTTCCTAAAACCTTCTTATTAACAGATGATGCAAAGGCGAATCTTTAGGGTATTCAGATGTATCATACCATCCTACATGCCCTTTAGCCACTTCCATTTCCATGTCTTTTTAGATGTCTTCAGTAGGATATCTATAACAAAACTATCTGTATCTGTGTAAAGTACTGTGGACTCGGGATACGAGGGCTTAAAGTAGTCATAAGAAATTCTAACATCAAAGCTTTGATATCTAAAACAGTAACCGATAAATACAGGTTTGTCAATTGATTTCTTTTTTTTCAATTATACCAAAAAGCTGATCATGAAATCTTTGAGTCTGATAATTAGGTTTGAAGTCAGCTTAATTGCTTCGTTTCTTTGGTGACCA
>JAFLJL010004849.1:0-14525 GCA_018398815.1 Conus ventricosus
GGGTCTTTTTTCCGATTAAACCCCTTCAATTCCCAAAAAATTTTTTTGGGCCCCCCCAAAACCCCCAAAAACCAACCCCCCCAAAAGGTTCGATTCAAAAAAAAAAAAGGGGGAAAACAAAATTTCCAAAGTTTTTGAAAACGGTTTTCCCAAAGGCCTTTTTCCCAAAAAGGGGTTTAAAAACCAAATTTAAAACCTCCGGGTTTCCAACGTTTTCCCCGGGACCCCTCAGAAACCCTGTAAATCAAGAAATTTTAAAATCATAAACGTCGGTCCTGGAGAAATTCTGCTCCGGGCTGACTTCAAAAATTTCTAAAAAAAAAGGTGGAACATCTTTAAAAGAAAATCAAAGGGGAACCTGTCCCAGTGACCTCTCTTTTTTTCGGTTTCTTTTAAAAACAAGAAAAAAAGCAGTTCTAATTGCTGCTTTAAACCCCAAAAAAATTCCCCTTTTTTAAAAAAAATCAGTACTTTGTCAAACAAAAAGGGCCCTAAAAAAAAATTCCCTGAACTTTTAACCACAATGGAAGTCTACAATCTTCCTTTTACATTAAAACGAGTGAAATCCCTTCCCCTTCTTGCGGATTCCTTCCAGGTTAATGACATACTTTATAAAATTTTTGAAACCTTCCGCAAAAAGGTTAACATTTTAAGGGTTTAAAACCCCGTGTGGACTACGGTTGCTTTCCCCCCTTTTGGGGGAAAAAGCCCTATTATTCCCCCCCCAAAACCCTGGAAAAATCTTTCTAATCCATTAACTACCGTCCCCCAAAACTTTTACCAAACGTGTCTGTTTAAAATTTATGGAAAAAAAAAGGTCAATGCTTTTCTATGTAAAACCCCAAACCGATGGCCTTTTTGGGGAAAGAAAAGTGTGGTTTCCCCCAAAAAATTTGTGTACAGTTGCCCCTTTTGTTCGTCTGGAATCTACAATTTTGGAACGCCCTTTTTTTAAACCGACAGCATGCAGTGGCAATTTTCTTTGGGCTTTTGGGGGAAGGCCTAAGGGTACCCCTGGAAAATCGGGGTACTTTTTGAAAATTTCCCGATTGGGGTTTTTGAAAGGGATCTTCCCCTTTTTTTCAAAAAATTTTTTTGGCAGAACGACGTTTTAGGTCCGGGGGTTTGGCCTCTCTTGATGTCCCCGGAAGGGGGTTGGGTGTTCCACCCCGGGGGGGCATACTATCTCCTGTCTTGGGTTTTTAAAATTTAACAAATTGTTAAACAGTTTAGCGGGGTTTTTGGGGTCTAAATTTTTTGTGGGATTTTGCTGTTAAGCAAATGGAAGCCTGTACCCGAGTGTTCCCCGCGCAGGGTCCCGTTTGCGTAGTTTAAAAATCCAAACGGTGGGCGGATGAAAACGGGTTTTACCTTTTCTGCTACAAAAAACCCGTGTATTCCTTCCTTTTTTTCCGTCAGTTTTTTCCAAAATTTCGGAAAATTCAAGGGGGGAAATCTCCCATTCCGCTGTTTAAAAAGGCCCAAATTTTTGGGAAATCATTTTTTACCAAAAAAATTAACTTTTCAGCCATATTAAAAAAACCCCAAATGTTGCCAAAAGGCGCTGCTTTTTGGGGTCGTTTGCACATCGAACCTCACTGCCAACCGCGGGCTGAAACTGTCTTTGAATTATTACTCCGATGTTTAGACCACGAACCCTGCCTATGCTGTTTTTTTTGCCCCTCCTTTCCCAAAGAAAGTTTGAAAAAAACCAAAATGTATTCCGCCGTTTGGGCTTGTATGACCCTACGTGGGAATGCAGGTCTAAACCTGGGGTAGTTTCCTTTTTTTCCAAATTTTCCGGATCAACTCGTGGACTTTTTAAACCCCCAGAGTTGTTTCGATTTGCGTTTTTCGGCAAAGAGTCCCGGTTTGGGGTTTCAAGGCATTGTTGTGACCTCTTTCAAATTTCCCCTCCTTCAAAAATTTTCCCAGGGGTTTCCCAAGTCTGGGATGGGTGGCTGTGCAGCTACTGCCTGGGGCCCCTTCTCAGATATTTGGAAACTTTCCCAATTCCGATGCTTCTGTCATTTGCTGAACTTATGCTCTGGTACGGTTTTTGGAAAATCAAATTCTTCAAAGGGGGAAATTTGGTTCTGTGGATTCGCGTAGTTTGGAACCCATAGGGGCCGCAACCTTCGCATCCAGAACTTTTGCATTTTTGGGAATTTTAGAAAGTTGAAAAGCGGAGGGTTTAACATACTCTTGCTTGGGTTCTGGTATGTTGGCATCGGCGGGGAAAAAAGGGTTTGATGTTTACCCAAAGAACCCCCAAAAGAGAGAAATGTCCAACATTTATATCCCCCTTTTGATGTGAAACCCCAAAAATTAAAAGTGGGAAACCCCGGGGAGGAAATTCCTTTTAAAATTTTTTTTTTTTTGGGGGGGGGCCCCCCCCCCTTTTTTTTTAACCCCCCAAAAAAAAAAAATTTTTTTTGGGGTTTTAAACGGGGTTTCCCAAATTTTTTGAAACCCCCAAAATTTTTGGGGGGGGGTTTTTGGGGAAAAAAAAATTTTTAATTTTTTTTTTTAAAAAAAAATTTTTTTCTTGGTTTTGGGTTTTTTTTTTGGGGAAAAAAAAATTTTTTTTTTTTTTTTTTTTTTTTTTTTTTTTGGGGGGTTTTTTTTTTTGGGGGGTTTTTGGGGGGGGGGGTTTTTAAAAAATTTATTTTTTTTCTTTTTTCCAAAATTTTTCTTCTTTTTTTAAAATTTTTTGGCCCCCTTTTTAAAAAAAAAATTTTTTTTTTTTTAAAAAAAAATCCGGGGGAAAATTTAAAAAAAAATTTTTTCCTTTTGGGGGTTTTTTTTCCCCCCCCCCCCCCCCCCCTAAAACCCCCTTCCCCCCCCCCCCCAATTCCTTTTTGGGGGGGCCCCCCCCAAAAAAAACCCCCCCCTTTCCCCCCCGGGGTTTTAAAATTAAAAACCCCCAAAACCAAAACCCCCCCCCCCCCCCCCCAAAAAAAAAAAAAAACCCCCCCCCCCCCCAAGGGGAAAAAAAAAAAACCCCCCCGGGGGAAAAAAATTAAAGGAAAAAAAAAAAACCCAAAAAAGGGAAAAAACCCTTTTTTAAAAAATTTTTTTTCCCCCCGGGGGGTTTTTTTTTAAAAAAAAATTTTTTTTTTTTTTAAAAAATTTTTTTTTTTTAAAAAAGAAACCCTTTATTCCTTTTGGCCCCCCCCCCCCGGGGGGGGGGGGGGTTTTTTTTGGGGGTTTTTTTAAAAAAAGGGAAAAAAGGGGAAAAAAAGGGTTTTTTGGGGGGGGTTTTTTTTTTTTTTAAAAAAAATTTTTTTTTTTTTTTAAATTTTTTTTTTTTGGGTTTTTGGGTTTTTTTGTTTTTTTAAAAAAAAAATTTTTTTTTTTTTTTTTTTTTTTTTTTTTTTTTTTAAAAGGGTTAAAAAACCCAAAAAACCCCCCCCCCCCAAAAACCCCCCCCCTTTTTAAAAAGGGGAAAAAACCCCCCCCCCCCCCCCCCCCCCAAAAAAAAAAAAAAAAACCCCCAAAAAAAAAAAAACCCCCCCCCCCCCAAAAAAACAAAAAAAAAAAAACCCCCAAAAAGGGGGAAAAACCATGCCGGTAATGGGCCAGGTAGATGTTCGTTGGAACCCTTTGAACCCCGAAAATTTTTTTATCCTATAGTTAGGTCTCGCTATTTGGTTAAAAAGGAAAACTTGGTTGTTTTTTTTTACTCAAGTGGCTCAGTTTTAAAGTATGAAAGTTCCCGATGACAACATGCGCGCTGTTTGTTTGTTTTTTTGGTTGTTTTTTCTTTTTATTTGGGGGAGAATGAGGCGGGCTTCCCATGAGTGGGGGTTTGAATTTTGTTTGCCCTATACCCAACTTGTGAACATTTTACATGATTTTTTTTTTTTTGAGAAACTTGTTCAAGAAAAAGGCCCCTTGGATGGCAGCTAAAAAAAAAATTTACACTACTTGGCAAAAGTATTTAAGGTATTCCCCAGTATGCAATAAAAACCCCACACACACAACCACAACCCCAACCAAACCCCAAACAAAAGACAGTGCATGCCGCACGCACACGTACAAAAAATGCCGCACCAAACCCCCCCCCCCCCCCCCCCCCCCCAACAACAATCTCCATTTGAAAAAAATGCATTCTTTTTTGGCTTGATATGTTTAAAAAAAAATTAAGTCCAAAACTCTGCGCATTTCTGTGACACCCCACACTTAAAAAAAAACCCAACAAAAACACAACACACAACTCCACAAAAAACCACATAAACTCGCGTAGTTGGGTGCAAAAAAACCCCGATTTGGGATTTAAAAGCCTAAGTAAGTTTCGTTGTGAGCAGCTGTCCCCCAACTTGTTGTTAACTGTTTTACTTATCAGTGTCTTTGTAACACTGGCAATGTGCCCAATGGTTTTGCAGATTTGCTTTGCTGTATGGATGGTCTCAGGGTTCATATTTTTTTTCTGAGTCTGTTTCCCGTTTTTTTTTTGGTAACTGTTTTGGGTTTGGTTATTAAAAAGAAATGATGCACGCCTGCTTTTTCTTTTTTTTTTTTCCCGCAAAAATTTGTGTTATTTTTGCAGTGTGTTACAAAAGTTTAAAAAAGAAAACAGTAGGGTGTTTCAAATGAAATTTGACATAATTGTGTATAAGCTTTATATGCAGCTGTGCAGTGTAATAGGTGTAATGCTGTTGTATAAGAGTCAGAAAAACCTTAAGTTCATTATTTTGTAAAACTGTTACAAAAAATGTGTATGTTGGGCGAAGGGAATTATAGGAAGGTTACATAGGATAAAAAAGCATTGTGCAGTCGGATCAATGCATGCGGCACATACAGATGTGACGTGCACACGTTGAGTTTTTGAAAAAAAGCAGCTTGTGGTTCAGTTGTACGAAAAACATAAAAAAAACCCAAACCAAAGATGGACTGTTTTGCTTAAAAATTGTCCTAATGGTGTGCTTAAATAACTTTAACAGAAAAAAGAAGAGCATGGAAAAAAAACTAGCAGCAAGAATTTCGTGTAAACTTTGGTTTTTTTAAAGGGCTTTTATCCATATTCCTGGATTTTTTTTGGGTGATCACCCCCCAGGGAAATTTATTAATTCGCTAAAAGTTTGAAAATTTAACCCCCACATGCATGCGCTGCACGCACGCTGCCGCACGCAGCACGATGCAAAAACCGCGCAAAATACACACCCACCACACACACACACACACACACCACCACACACACCAAACACCCTCACAAAGGCCCCCAAACGTGTAGCAAAAAAAGTAAGTGAATGGGATATAAGGGGACCAGAAACGCCCATGGTTTTATTTACCGCCATTGTTTTTCTGACAGCATGGAGGGAAGGGGGGACTGATAGACTTTTGCGAAGGTGAAGGGGGAGTTTTAAAAATTTTTTTTTTTTTGTTTTTTTTGGCTTCTCATTAGAGGCCTGAACGATGGGGGATGTTCTGGTTTAAATTTAACTTTAATTTTTCTGTAAAAGATGGGGGAAAACTCAGGCAAGGATGGATGTATTATATTGCCATTAATCCTTTGTCTGGCGCGTGACTAGTGTGTAAAACCTTCCAGGTTTATATTTATGATGTTTAGTTGGAAGATGGGGCTTGCTGTACTCAAAATCTCATGACTCTGAAGGGCCCTAAAAAAAGAGACCAAACTAAGAAAATTAAAATTTTTTTTTAAATTTAAAGTTTTCTTTCGTTGAATTACTGTGAGATGGTTCTGATAAATAGGGGTGGGCGATCTTTCTCAGTTCATCAGCCTTTTTTATCGACAAATTTTTATTATTTTCCTGTTAAGAGAAAAAAATTGGACTGTGTCACTGTAAGTAATTGTATGGAAATT
Source organism: Conus ventricosus (assembly GCA_018398815.1). Taxonomy (NCBI): domain Eukaryota; kingdom Metazoa; phylum Mollusca; class Gastropoda; order Neogastropoda; family Conidae; genus Conus; species Conus ventricosus. The sequence goes on from JAFLJL010004849.1 coordinate 5,828, forward strand.
AAAATTCTTTTGGCTTTTGTATTGGTCTGTTAAATTTGTGCTAAGATCGACCTTAAAATATCTTCTTAGGTTGGGTTTATGTTTAGTTTTTTCTTGGCTTTGTTGTCAGGTGAAAAGAAAAACCCAAAAAGAAAAAACCCCTAGGAAATCAGTCAAAATTAATTTTCTTTTAGTAGACATGATACAAAAAGAACATCTTTAATTTTTTCCCTGTACTTTTATGCATGCTTGGAAAAAGGGGTTAAAATGTAATATCTTTAAATTTAGATAATTTCTTGGCTGTTGGAAGCGGAGGCCCTAGTGTTTGTGTGTGGTCAAGTTGTTGCCCGGGGAAGTTTCTAAGATTTTTGTTTTGATGTTTCTTTGTTTGATTTTCCCCTTTGGGTTTAATGAAAGTGAATTCAATTACACAGTTTATTGTGAGAGCATATGTTGCATTGTCAAGTTTTCCCGCTTTTGGTTAGTTTGCCATCTTTTTTTTTTGGCTTGTTTAATTTTGTTACATTTTTGGGGTTCACCCTTTGCTTTCATCAGATTTTTTTTTCCATTTTTTTTTCATAAACAAATATTGATTTATTTTTTTTTACTCTTTCAGTTTTTTGTTCTTTCCTCCTTTCCCTCAAACGAGTTATATTCACGAACCCGGTGATAAAATCTGCCCCCTTCTTTTTTCAGCCGTTCTAAGGGATGTTGTAGGAAAAAAGACCGTGAGGCGGGCAAGATGAGGCCTGACCCGGACGAGTTGTGACCCCGCACCAAGACAGTGATCGGGGGGTGGCACGTGAAAAAAGGCAACCCCCCAGTCCCCAACCTCTCCCCACCCCTTAAGGGCCTCAAGCGGGAGAAAAGGTGGACTCAAACCCGGTGGAGGAGAAAACCCCATCTCAAAAAAGCCATGGAAACGCTGGAGCTGGGATCAGGAGGTAGGAAGCCTGATGACTTTTCTGTGGGGTTTTTATTTTCAGTTTTTAATGAATGAAAAAAATTGAGTTTTTGAAAAGGAAAGTGAGTTAGATTTAGGTTAAAAATTTAAAAAGCGGGAAGGATTTGTGGTTGTGTTTGTGCATGGAAAATTGTGAAAGAAGCGTGGAAACGGTACACAAGGGCTACATCGTCAAGCAAAAGTAGGGTATTTTGTGTGTTTGTGTGTGTGAGAGGAGGGGGAAAGAGAGGAATTGCGACTGTTGCCAATTTCAGTTTGCTTTGAAGGATAGGGGATAATGTCCAGAATTCGACTCAGTGGTTTTTTGTAGATCATTTTTTTTTAGTCGGCCCCCGTCCCTTTAATCGGTGTCAAATGGAAAAAAAATTGCTTATTCTGGTTTTCCCCTTTTTTTTTTGATTTTGTTTGTCAAATTTTTTGTAAAAATTGGCGGATGAAATAATTTAAAAAACAAAAGATTCGGAAGAAGTTTCCCCTCCCATTTTTTCTTTTATTTATTTATTTTTTATTTTTTTGTTTTTTTTTTTTGTGAATATATTTCTCTGTAGAACTGGCCCGGAAATGAAATATTTCCCCCAAAAAAGCAGTGATTTCAGACAGGGTTCTGTGTTTGATAAAATATTGAATTTACGTTCTATTCTTTTGTTGCAATACTAGAATTTTCTAGGAGAAAAACATTCAGTTGATGAAAAATGGCTTTATATTAAGAAAAAGTTTGTTGTGTTTTGTGAGCGTGCATCTGTGTGGGGTATGGAACCTGTGTTTAAATTTTTTTTTGATAGGTGTATTTGTGTGATTATTGGATGGGTTAAAATCGTTTTAGCAGTTTTGTTTTTTTTTTTTAATTGCCCTTTTTTTGCCTTTGTTTAAATTCTCATGTTTAAAATGTGTTCAGTCATTTTTTGTTTGGTTTTTTTTTTTTTCCTTTTTTTTGCCATTTGAAATTTTTCATGTTTTGTTTACTTCCCTGTATAAATTAATGAGCTTTGTTCTCTTCCCCCCCGCTCTTATTTCCCCTTTTTTTAAAGTACTTGGAGTTACACACGTAACCATATTTTCTGATTGACAAATTTTAATGATGACTGTTTCAGGTGATTTGGGGCTCTACCCCCCCATTTCCAAAACATTAGGCGGAAAGAGAAGCTGGGGCGAGGTGGCGCCTGTGCCCGGAGAAAAGGCTGGCTGGGGACGAGTGGCCCACACCAGCAGAAGCTGCGGACGCGGCAGAAGGGGGGCCAAGCTCGAGAGGAGAAGAAAACACCTCGAGTTCTTGGGATCAAGAAGTTTTATGGGGCGATTCCCCTGCTTGAGTAGCCGACCCTTTTTTTGATTTGTGTGTTTAACTTTTGGGAGTGGGGGGGGGGGGGGGGGGGGGGGGGAAGTTTGGAAGTTTAGTGGGATACGTGTTAAACTGCTTAAAGCTAAAAAGTTCCTTTACTATTTTTTATGTGTTTCAGGAATTAATTTTATTTTTTTTGTGTGTTTTTTTTAGTACTGAAAACAAAATCTGTTTTTTTGGGCTGTTGTGTTGATGGGGTTTGGCTTTTTTTTTTGGTTTCTTCTTTCGCTTTTTTGAAAAGGGTTTCTTGCCAAAACGGGGCCAAGGCCGGGGGCTTTTCGCTTGTATGCGGTGGTTTTTTGAAAGTTTTAATTGTCTTATGTTTTGTGATGAAATGCTATGTCAAAAAAAAAATTAAAAAAAAAAAAAAAGGGAAAAAAAAAGGCACCCCCGCCCTAACAGCAGTTTAAACAAAACCCAAAGGGGAAACAATTTTGGATTTTAGGATTGTAGACGCATTTCATCAAAAAAAGGGCCCAAAGTTCGATAGGGGGGATAAAAAAGGGTTAGATGAAAAAGGGCTAGATTTGATTAGGTTTTTCCCCGTCTTGCCTTTTGGGTTTTCGGTTGAGGGCCTTTTTTTGATTTTTTGCAGGCAAAGTAAAAAAAACCCACAAGATCTAGTAAGATTTTTTTTAGTCTACCATCATGTCATTGCTAAAAGCAAAGTAAAAAAATCGAAGTGCTGTTGGTTGACTTACCCCATCGCATACTTTGTCCCATGCTTAAATTTAAAAACGCCACACTTAGAATTTTGATATGTACATTTGTTCTTGTTTTAAAATTATTTTTCGAGATTTCATTTTTGCGGGGTTTTGTTTTTTTAAAATTTATAAGTCCCCCTTACTTGAATTATGGGGGCACTTGAAAATTTTAAGTTAAGTGAAGTGTTTTCCTTGTTATTTTGCCCAGGAATTTGTTTATCCTTTTTTTCTCTTTTTTTGTTTTCTTTTTTCTTTTTTTTTAAAGTTGGGTTTTTTGTTTAGTGTTTAAAAATTTATGACATGTGCTTTATAAAAAAAGGTTTTTGCTGGGAAAAAGGGGAAATGATTGGAATTTAGGGTTACGAAAAATTTTTTTTAAAAGATTAAATTTTATTCAGGATTTGGACTTTTAATTTTCGGGCCTTTTAAAAAGGGCTCGGGGAAAAGATGTTTTGCAAAAGGGGAAAGCATTGTGCTTTCACCCTGCGGGAAAAAAAGGTGGCAGAGACGCCATCCCAGCCTTTGGATCTGGGCTTCCCTGAAGATGAGGATGTTTGCCCAGTAATCAGAAGGGTGTATGTTTTGTATTAATCAAGGGGTTGAAAGGAAAGTTGTTTTCAGTCGCAAAAGGAAAAAGGGAAAAAAGAGGGGGGGTGAGAGAAAAAATAGAGGCAAAAAAATTTGCCCCATAAAAATTTTAAAAACAGCAAAATTTAAACGAAGCAAGGTTTTAGAAAAAATCCGCAGTGGGTTTTTGGGCAGTTTGTGCTTGTGTTCACATGTTGCTTTTTTTGTTTTTTGTAATTGTGTTTACTAACCTGTGCTGCGATGACTCACTTGATGTGCCACGGGGTTTTTCCGGATTTAAATTGTAACCGGGTTTTGGGGTAAAGGGGGGTAATAGGGTGCATTTTATGCCATGAAAACCTTTTTGTCTTTTTAGCAGCTAGGGGTTTTAAATTGTTCACAGATATGGGAAATGGGCTGCCATGATTATTCCCTTTATTGTCTTTAAGTCACCCTGGATACCCTTTTGCCCCGGGAAATGTTTAAACTTTTTTTGGTTTGTTGAAAGCAGTCCCAAAGGGGACACTGCAGGGGGAAAAAGTATAAAAGTTTAAAAAACCAAAGTCACCCCAAAAAAATAAGTTTTGTCACAGTAAATACAAAAACTGCTCAAAAGATGGGGGGGGGCAGGGAGTTTTGATGAGGGGGTTTTAAATGGTGAGGGTGAATTTGTTGGAAATTTTAAAGGACTTTTTTTTGGGAAAAATGTTCTAGTTGTCTGTTTACTATATTGAAAACTGTCCGGACCACATTACCTTCGCCAAAATAAGTTTTTTTTCTCTGTATAGAATGTTGGTTTTTCTGCAAAAATTTGATAGACTGACCTCCAATGTGATTTTCAAAATTCCAAAGGGGTTTGTTGGCCCAAAGGGATCAATTGTCCCCATTCTAAGAAATTTAAAAATGCAGAGGATTTATGGAGGGCAGTTATGAGGGTTAACCGGGGAGTGAAGACAGCACATTGAAATCACGCTCCCTTTTGGTTGTCCATCTAAAATTTTATTTTTGTTGGGGGGTTCATTGGGGGTTGGGTTTTGAGAGGTACTACCCGTGAGTGAAAAAGCACGTTGATCCAAAAATGCTCCCCTGTTTTTCCCGTGTGTCCCCGGCCCAGGCCCCAAATTTCCCTTTTGGGTGCAGCCAAATGGGGGCCCACGAGAACCCCGCCAGACTGCGCACTTTGCACAAACCCGGTATCCCAGACGCGTTTCCCCCGGGGCCCCTACCGAAGTGGCCGTGCCCCTCTGCAAGAAAGGGCTGGGGATTGGGAAAACCAGGGCACGTTCCCTCCTGACGGGGCCCCCCAATTTCTCAAAAACCTGCCCCTTTTTACAGGTGAGGTGCAGGTGTTAAGTGCTGGAGTTGTGGAAAAACGTGTGCAGTTTTTGGTTTTTTTAAAGGGAAAATTTTGGATTTTTAAAATTTTTTTTGTGTAGAAGGTGTGTGTGTGTGTGTGTGTTTTGGTGTGTGTGTGTGTGTGTGTGTGCCCCCGCCTATCATGTGTGTTTGTGTGTGCGTTTTGTGTGCAGATGTGCCAAAACCTGTAATTTTCAAACAATTGAATTTTTTTTCCACTCCGTTGGGGTTTTGAATTTGGAAAAAGTTGCCCTTTACATTTTTTCTGCTCAGAAACTCGCACAAATTTTCAAAATAAGTAAAAAGAAAAAATTTTCTGCCGCTTACAAATATCAATGAAATTTTTTGCCGTAGCTGTAAGAAGCAAAACAAATTTTCCAAATAGTTTTTTTGTGTTCTTGTACTTTCAATTTAATGAGAAGGAAAATTTTTTCTATAACCAATCTTTAACCCAAAGTTTGGTGTCTGGAAGGGTTTTTTTTTGATTGTTTTTCGTTCACCTCCAATTTAAATTCAAGTTGGAAAGTTCTGAGAATGACTGTCCAAAAAAAAAACTTTTCATGATAAAATTTAGAATATGAAAGAAAGTTTTTGAGGTTTACTTTAAGAATAATGGTGTGTTCTTTCCCTTGTGATCGGTTTCCCCAAAATTTCCCAGGTAACAAAAATTTTGAGTAAATTTCCCAAGGCCCTTTTGATGGGGTGGGCACAATTTTTTAAATTTAGAGAGGAAATTTTTTAAAACCAAAAAGTAATTTTTTTTGGGGAAAAAATTTCCCAAAAATATTTCCAACCCCCAGATAGGGGTTGGCAAAATATCCACTTTTATTGGGTTTCCCTAAACATAAACAAAAATCTTTTTAAAAAAACCCTGAGCGATGAATGTGGTAAGGATAGAATCCCGAATGTTTGTAAGAAATTTAAAATTTTATTGGACCCGGTTTTTTCCCCCCCGTTTGATTTTGGGGGTTTAATTTAAAAAATGGTAGTCAAATATTTTTGGTTTATCTCAAGGCCAGTGAGTGGTGAAAGGGGTGTTGCCGCCCGGGCAAAGTCGTAGCTGTCCGGGTCTTTTTGCCTGCCCTTTCAACGTGTATTGGGGGGAGTGTTTTTGGGGTTTTTATTTTCTTTTATTTAAAAAAAAAAACACCAACAAAACTGGGAATGTAGGGATTTTTATGTTTAAAAATTTTCCACCCAAAAAACCTGGTTAGGGGGGCCTTTGACTTTTTTTTTGCTGATATACATTTTAAAGGGATTCAGGCAGGGTTTTAGTGTAAAAAAAAGAGTTTTTTTCTCCCAAAAAAAGGAAAAACCCCACGCATCCTTTTCTCCTGTAAATTTTTTTATAAAGAAAGGAAAAAACCCCCGAAACCCCTTTGCTCTTGTGTGTGCTGCCATGGTTTAAACAAGTGATCTCCAAATAGGGGTAATTTCCCCGACCCCTCTTTTTAACTTCTGACCTACCAAAAAGATTGAAGGGACCTCATATTTTTCAATCAGTAAAATAAAGGGTTGGGGTGCCAGTCAAACGCTGGGGTTTAGGATTTTGGGCTAATGTTTTCCCGGGTTTTGGGCAAAATACAAAAAAAGGGAAACCCCTTGCATGATGCTCTTGTGTTTCGGGAGAAAAACCCTTTGGGGGGAGTCACCTGGGTTTAAATGGTTTTTCCCCTCCATGATGTTAGAGGGTGCCCTTTTTTCCTCCCCTTATATAAAGGGTTTTTCCTGGGGAAAAACACAGCGGCAGTGGTGGGTTTTGGTTTTAGTGGATGGGGGCGCGTGAAAAGGTGTGTGGGTGTATTTAGGCCCCGCGTTCTTCCGTGCTTTTCTTTCGGGCGGGTTTTTTTGCATTTGTTGCAAAGTTTTGGGGAAATTTAAATTTGAAAAAGGCAAGCCCTTGGGTTTGCTTTGATTTTTGGCCATAAATTTTTATCCGGAGTCTTGAGGATTATTGTCAAGTTTCCCTTTACCTGTTCAGCCATATTTAAATTTGGAAACTTTAACCACTGTTTCTAGGGTTTTTTAGTCCCCCTTTTTTAAAAAGGGGAAAAATAAAAAGGGGGAAAGGGGTTCCCCCCAATCATAGAATTCTGCGGGGGGAAAAAGATAATAGAAAAAAAATACATTTTCTGTGAAACGTCGCCAACCATTTCAATGTGGATGAAATCACTCTGCCAGGCGTGGGCAGATGGAAAGGGCGACACCTTTTAAACATTGGGACACTGGGATAGGCCTGTTGACTTGCTGTTTTTTCACTGGTTGACTGTTTTACCCCTTGCAGGATCAGGGGGAAATACAAAAAAAGCAGCCCAACCCCTTGAATTTATTTCTCTGGGATTTTGGAAAAAAAACTTTTAGGTGTCCATCCTTTCCCTGAGGGCGCTACTGGGTGCATGTCTTTCATTTCCTGTGTTGGCTGATGTGCGCTCCCCAAAATTGTTGGGTTTCCTTCTGTTTTGAAACAGTATTTTTTTTTCAAAAATTTTAGATGTTTTCTTTTTTGTTTTTTCGTGATGTACATTTGTTGGGGGATTTTTTTATTTAGGGTTTATTTTTGTTTTCGATGACAAATTTGCAGGCATTTCAGTGTTCCGGTTTTTCAGGTCTTTGGGTTTTCCCTTTTTGGGAGGGGCTCTATTGTTTTCTTGGTTTTTTTTCTGTTAAAGTGTTTTTCACAAATTTATGGGATGAATTTATTCGTCGGTGTGTTTAAATTTCCCCCTGTGAGACAGTGTTTATTTCGGATTTATTTTTTATTTTTGATAGTAAAATTCTGCTTACCCCAAAAGGAAAAAATAATTTTGGTTGGGGTGGCTTGAGTGTGGAAGTTGCATTAGTGCCAAATAAATTTTTTGTTAGGGTCTGTTATTTAGAAAAATTTTTAGGGCCTTTGTCATTCTTTTTTTTGATTTTCCCCCTTTCAGTTTTGTTACAGTCTTTTGGGGGTGTTTCTATTTTCAAAAAATTTTTTTTTTTTTTTCCGATTTTTAAAGTATTATAGGTTGTCGGAAAAAGATTTTTTCTTACTTCAGCACATTTGGGGTAGCCCTCAAGATTTGCTTATGGATTTTTCTTCCCCTAGGAGGAAAATAAAGGCCCGGAGTGGAGGTAATGGTTTTAGGTATTTTTTCCCCCCAAAAACGGGTAGGGTTTGGTTGGAGCTGAGTTGAGGTCACATTAATTTCCATGCAAATGAGATCATATTTAAATGAAAGAAAAAAAAAAAAAAAACCAAAAGGGAAATGAAAAAAGAAAGGGAAAACATCAGTTACAAATTTCAGTGTGATTTTTAAGAAACTTGCATGTCAGGGCAAATCTGTTAGGGCGTATTTGTTGTGAAAATTTGTGATTAAAAACGTCTTTTAAAATTTGCACACCCGGAAAGTTTAGCCCAAGCGAAACTTTCCCGGCCTCCCTCCCGAGGTGAAAAATTTGGGTTTTTGGGGTTTTGGCAGTTTACCCCCAAACCCCTGACAATAAACTTTCAATGTACACTATCTTCCCCCAGGTATTGACCTTTTAGCAAGGGGGGGTGTGGATGTTTCTTAAACCCAAATCAGAATCGGGGTGCTGATGCCCTTTTAAACTCCTTTTTAAAATGATTCGGGTCGTACATTGTTCCCGATGCTTTTTTTTTTTTTTTTTTTTTAAAAAATTTTTATCAGTTTTTACACTTATTCTTCCCTTTAGAACTTTAAATTTTCCTTTTATTCATAGAAATTTCAGTTAAAAAGCCCCCCCCCTTTCTAGTAATTTCCTTTTATTTTTTCCTTTGCTATGCTATTA
>JAFLJL010004850.1:2500-7500 GCA_018398815.1 Conus ventricosus
GGGGGCAGATAGGGGTAGCGGGAGAGGAGCGGAGCTGGGTAGGGAGGAGGGGGGGGGGGGCTGATGACGATGATAGTTTTGGCTGCTGTTCATGTAGTAGCGCTTTGTGTGTGTGTGTGTGTTGTGTGTGTGTGTGTGTGTGTGTGTGTGTGTGTGTGTGTGTTTCGTGTGTATGAAAATGTTTGCTGGGTTTTAAATGTGACTTCTTGTTTTCAATCGACTTACTTCATGGCAAACGTCAGAGCTGAACAAGAGGCATCCCACAGCGCTTTGCAACTACTGAACTTGGTCCGTTTCCATGGTCTACTCACCTCCTCCCCTTTCCCCGCCACACCCATTCCCTCCCTATTGTGTATGTGTTTGTCCATGGAGAGGCTGAATTGTACTCCATCATTATCATCCCCGATTATTTGTGCAATATAATGTGAACCGAAACAGGGACTTAAAAGTTGGTTCAGATCCGGAAAATAATCCCAAGCTGTTTCCGGCGTATTTTTGTCTGTTATTTATTGGGTTTTGCAAACAACGCAGAACAAAGCGTCGATCGTATTTGTGTGTTATTACAAGCGTCATTGAAGTCTTTTTTTTTTTTCTTTCAAAGTTTCTTTGCATTTTTAACACTTTTGAAATGGCTCCTAGATTGACGGATTAAGGAACGCGGTTTTTTTGTGTTAGGGATGAATTTTAAAAGAAACAAAGGCGGATTCGTCTCTCGTAATCACTGCCTTTACCGATCAGTCAAACATTCCCCTGTGTGTGTGTGTGTGTGTCTGTGTGTGGTTTGGGGGGGGGGGGGGAAGTGGGTACCTCATGTCGTCTCTCTCTCTCTCTCTCTCTCTCTCTCTCTCTCTCTCTCTCTCTCTCTCTCTCTGTTTGTTGTGTATATGTCTGTCTGTTTCTCCTCTCTCTCTCTTCTCTCTCTCTCTCTCTCTCTCTCTCTCCTTCTCTCTCTCTCCTCTCTCTCTCTCTCTCTCTGTATGTCTGTCTGTCTCTCTCTGTTTGTGTGTATGTCTGTCTGTCTCTCTCTCACACACACACTCTCTCTCTCTCTGTATGTCTGTCTCTCTCTTTCTCTCTCTTCTCTCTCTCTCTTCTCTCTCTCTCTCTCTCTCCTCTCTCTCTCTCTCCTCTTCTCTCTCTCTCTCTCTCTCTCTCACTGTGTATACCTGTCTGTCTGTAGGTTTGTTTTTCTTTGTTTTGATCGCCATCCCACCTTACCTTTTATCCCCTCATCCCCATCCCCCCTTGGAGACATTTTCCCCCACGCCTCTCATTCCAGCCAGCCCGTACACAGTCCCACGCACCTGCTCCTGTCGCAGTCCTGGCACTGGCAGTCCTGCAGGGGAGTAGTCCGCTTCAGGTCGACGGAAGGCAACCCACCGGAGGAGGCTGTGCCCTGCTGCCGAGTCACTGCAGTGGTTCTATCAGTGGTGCCAGTGCAGAGCCGACACACGCGGGACAACTCGTACTAAATCCACCCCCCACCCCCCCCACCCCCCCACCCCTCCTTTCTGACGACAGTCGTTGCTGAGCTGCCAGGCCAGCGCGAGTAAGCATCCCTATCCCTAGGGCTCCACGTTCATCTTAACAGCAGTCCCCATGTTGAATCTGCCGGTGCCGATACGATTTGAACATGGAGACGCCACGGGCGCAGACGTGGAGAGATCATCGAACTGTGGTCACCATGACAGCAGGAAAATACAGGAACCGTGAAATGTGCAGGCTGGTTTTGTGTTGTTGTTGTTGTTGGTTTGTGTGTTTGTTTGTGTTTTCATATGATGATCGATGAGGATGAAGATGAAGGCTGAGACCACATGAGAGAAGTGTGTACTCTTGGTGTTTCCCTTCGTCATATAAATCGGTGTCAGTCAGGCCCGAGAGGTACAGATAGCTGCGCAACTGGGCGGGCAGGCAGTTGGGGCAACGCTGTGGGTAAGGGATCCGTTAAAGAGGATGAAACACGACTTGGTGGTTCGATTCTCCACCGTTGATCCCCTGACACATGTAGCTCTGTGTACAGAGCGACCAGGGGCCGATAACAGTGGTTCGTTTTTGTGCCTCTACACAGGCCGGTAACGTTTGCCTCGTTGCCTCTTTTCATTTTTTTTTCTTTCTTCTCTTCTCTCTCCTCTCTCTCTCTCTCTCTCTCTCTCTCTTGTTCTTCTTTTCTCTCTTCTTTCTTTTTTTTTGTGTTTTCTTCTTCATTTTTTGTATAGTGGTTTTTTGAAGTTGGTTTTCTTCTTCATCTTTTTTGTATAGTGGTGTTTTTGAAGTGTTGCTGAATGGTGTGATATAACTAATTCAACTCAGCACTACTGAAAAGTAGCGGCATGGCAACAGTAGAACATGTTGTCGTAGCAGAAGAAGTAGGAGGAGGAGGAGGAGCAGCACAAGGCTGGGGTGGTAGGGTAACAAAAGTGTGAAATATTATTGGTTAGTTCTTTCATCGTTATTCATTCTTATCCTTCTGATATTTACAGTCATTTAAAATTTTATTCTTGAATAATGATATGACAGTGTTCATTCACTGTTTTCTGACACGGATGAAATAATGAAAAATGAAAAGTTACAAACAATAAAACAAGCATTCTCTTTGTTGGTTAGTCGGGTTTGTTTTGTGAGCAGAAGAATCGAACCTAGGTCTTAAGTGCATCTGGTGCTCACGAAGCGTGATATCATGCTGAAAATTCCTGCCTGAACTAAGAGATCCGGGTCCTCGCTGTAACCTCTAAACGGTATAAACGTGGAGATACCCGAGACATCGCGTAATGATTTTACGTCACTGTTCTTGGCGCGGCATCAAAACTGTTTATGCCGGCACAGTTTGTGCACGTGCACCTGTTCCCCGCGTTTCACAAACCAAGGAAGAAGTGAACGGCCAGAGAAAGAAAAAAAGAAGAAGAAGATTGGGGGCTCGTGAACTCTGTTTTTTCACTCTCTCGTCACGTTTCACTTGGGGTAATGTAAGTTGAGTGTAATTCAAACAACTTTTTTAAGACCTATAAATATGAAACAAAGAAGTTAACTCTTGTTCCCATGATGGAGCAGTGACATGCACGGGACATACGCTGCTTACATCATGAGAGCAGAAGTTGTCCTCCGAGTTGAGTGTTCACTGTAGACTTCTTCCCGTCAGACTGACGATGCCCTCCATGAACAGACCTATCTTTGTTGACTGTCAGGATGGTTTTTGTATTCTTCCATGACCTTTGAAATGTCTTTGCAGTTTTTAACACCGTCACGGATGACGGGCTTCGAAATTATCACATGTGGTGATTCAAGTCCTGAAGTTTCGGCGAAATGTGGGCGATTGTGTGGCTGCCTCTCAACACAAAATTATCACATGTAACAATTCAAATCCTGAAGTTTCGGCGAAAGGTGGGTGAATGTGTTGCTTCCCCTCAACACAAAATTATCACACGTAACAATTCAAATCCTGAAGTTTCGGCGAAATGTGGGCGATTGTGTGGCTGCCCCTCAACACAAAATTATCATATGTAATAATTCAGAATCTGAAGTGACGTCGAAATGTGCTGACTGTGTTACGCCCCTCAACACGGAATCGGGGCTGAGATCGTTCAGTTTGTTGATAAAACAAAAAGCCCCAAACTTTGCTGGTACAGAGAAGTGAAGGACGGACCAGTCAAAATACGTCCAGTACGCGTGAAGAGCACTTCGACTCACCACAAACGTTTTCTTTTCTTTTTTTCTTTTTTTCTTTTTTTTTCAGGCGGGGGTGTTCTGGATTCAGGGACGAATTGGGGGTAACTGTGAAAGTGTGTGTCTGTCCTGTCTGTGTCTGTGTCTGTGCATACATGCTTGCGTGCATGCATGCGTGTGTGTGTCTGTGTGTGTGTTCATGTACATTTTGACAGGGTATCTTTGACATCCAAGCCAGGTTGGGTTTTTTGTTTGTTTGTTTGTTTGTTTTTAAGATTTCTCCAAGTTTATGACTCGGACACATGTCAAACGCCGGTATGAACATTCAGTTTTACTCAGCGTGGATTTTTCGATAATACACGTGTGCCAAAGAACCGATAAACAATATCCACGCGCATGGTGCATTCACCGTGACCTGAACTGACTTAGGAGATGGTGTCCGGTGTCTCTATCACAAAAGGCGCCACTGAACACCACCGAAGTGACTCCCAACCATAACAGTGTCGCGTCTCCAAGGTGACGTCATGACAACGTGACGTCGACTGCTCTCTGTAGACTGTCGGTGCTGGGGGCTAGGACGGGGCCGACCGGGTGTGGCTGTGTCGGGGCTGATAGGAATGAGCAGCATGGGAGTGTACGCCGCTGAGGGAGCACGGCAGATGACGGTAACGAATAATAACGTCTTCGTTCGGACTGCAGTTGGTTGATATTCCTGCTGCCTGCCAGCTCGCCAGGTTTCTCGCGTCCACGTAGGATTCATACCGCCTAGTAGGTTCTGCGTCTCCACCCCCCCCCCCCCCCCCCCCCCCCCCCCACTCACCTCCCCCAAATCGTCACGCACAAGAATATGAAAGAATATGAGCCACGCACGCTACAGGGGGGTTCTAATGTTTGGTTATTTAAACTCAGTAGAACAGAGATTTCTTCCGTTAGTGCTTAAGCTGTGGGTCTGGGAGCAATTTTTTCGTTAAGAAAGGGGAAATCATGCGCCATGGTTGAGGAGATGGTGTGTGTGTGTGTGTCTGTCTGTGTCTATGTCTCTATGTGTATGTGTGTGTGTAAGTGGGTGCGTGCGTGCATACGTGCATGCATGTGTGTGCGTAGGTGCGTGTGTGTGTGTGTGTGTGTGTGTGCGAGCGCGCGCGCGCGCGCGCGTGCCTGTGTGTGTGCAAGCGTGCGTTCATGTGTGTGTGTGTTCGTGCGTGCGTGCGTACGTGTGTGCATGCGTGTATGTTTGTGTATGTGCGTGCGTGCGTGCGTGCGTGTGTGTGTGTGTGTGAAAATAACTTCATGACATTTTACGAGCACTAAGGCGAATACATCTCCATTTTCTAAAGTTG
>JAFLJL010004850.1:12500-15395 GCA_018398815.1 Conus ventricosus
TGGGGGGGGAGAGATAAGAGAGAGAGAGGGAAGGAGGGGGAGAGAGAGGGGGGATAGGGGAGAGAGAGGGGGGAGAGATAGAGAGAGAGAGAGGGAAGGAGGGGGAGGAGAGAGGGGGGATAGGGGAGAGAGAGGGGGGAGAGAGAGAGAGAGAGAGACAGGGAACGAGGGGGGAGAGAGGGGGAAGGGAGAGAGAGAGGAGAGTGCGGCTTTTGTATCACACGGTGTCAGTTACCATGTTACACGGTTCAGAACTTGCCATTGGGTTACATTGTTTCAGTTGACACTTAAAATTGTTATATGGCTCCCGGCGAACGCATTTTTGGGGGGGGGGGGGGGGGTATTATGTTATTCAGCTTTCACATGACCTCTTTCTGTACCTGTCTACATGTTACATGCTGTTCATGTGACGTATTTCCGCCGTGACATGTTTCCAAACCCACACTTGAAAGTTGGTTTCAAAGTGAGGTGACTGCAGGCGGGAAATGGAAACAAATTTGAAAGGCAAATCATCATTATTATTCCGCCGGACAAAAGGGACCAATGAATAACCAGACGAAACACGGCGCGTTTCGACCTCTGTGGTCTTCTTCAAGCAGGAGATACAATTCGTTCAGGACAATGAAAACGAAGAACGAGCAGTCCTTTGTCTTCTCAGATTTGGGCGCAGAATGATGAAATACATAGTTTCAGTTCATGTGCTGCCTGTCTACGAACCTGTCTGAATTGCATGGTTTCAGTTACCATGTTATATGTTTCCCAACCAATCTTCACAATAGATGGTTTCAGTTAACGTGTAACATGTTCCCCAAGTCATCTTTACAATAGATTGTTTCAGTTACCGTGTAACATGTTCCCCAAGTCATCTTTACAATAGATGGTTTCAGTTACCGTGTAACATGTTCCCCAAGTCATCTTCACAATAGATGGTTTCAGTTACCGTGTAACATGTTTCCCAGTTCATCTTTACAATAGATGGTTTCAGTTACCGTGTAACGTGTTTCCCAAGTCATCTTCACAGTAGATGGTTTCAGTTACCGTGTAACATGTTTCCCAAGTCATCTTCACAATAGATTGTTTCAGTTACCGTGTAGCATGTTTCCCAAGTCATCTTTACAATACATGGTTTCAGTTACCGTGTAACATGTTTCCCAAGTCATCTTCACAATAGATTGTTTCAGTTACCGTGTGAGATTGTTTCAGTTACCGCGTTACACGTTTCCCAATTCATCTTTACAGTAGATGGTTTCAGTTACCGTGTAACATGTTTCCCAAGTCATCTTTACAATAGATGGTTTCAGTTACCGTGTAACATGTTTCCCAACCCATCTTTACAATAGATGGTTTCAGTTACCACGTTACGTTTTTCCCAGTTCATCTTTACAATAAATGGTTTCAGTTACCGTGTTACCTACTGCTGAAGACATACGGTGTTATGGGATTAAAATATTTTTTTAAAAGCCATCATTTTACATGGTTTTAAATGGATGAGTGATTCCAAATGGTTACCATGTAAATATGACTCTGCGTACATCTTCGTACTGTATAGTTCCATACGGCTATTTTGAGTCATGTACTTCCAAATACGTCATGATATGATACTGTTCTGAATAGCTTGATCTTATTCCGAACGCTTTAGTTTTGGAGCGGGGGGGAAGGTGGGTGTTACACATGTTATGAATCATGGGCCGGTTGCATATACATTCTTAAAAGTTGACATAAGCAAAGTTTGCTTAAGCCAAAGCAAACTTTGTAAAGATTTCCTTTGCGCATTTTTATCAATCGGTTGCACATACCGTCTTTGTCGCGGACTTAACTAAGTTGTCGGTCAGGATGGTTATTTTTAGCATGGCTCCGTCATCGCACACAGTTTGGCATGCGTCACCAAAACGAACCAATGGAAAGTAACTCCCGCAGATGAGAATCAACAAGACAGCATGGCGGACAACGACGGGAAGAAACGTGTGAGAACAGCAAATTTCACTGTTGGCCGTTCTGTTGGCCGTCTCCACCGTTGGCATGCGAACATGCTCATCCAGCCTGTTTGCGAATGCTCGAGAACCTCTATTACTCGACACACTGTGCTTTTGTCGACACCAAACAAATCCCCAATCACTTCCTGAAAACACCCACTGGCATAAAAACGCAGTGCGATCAGTAGCTGCAAGAGCGGAGTCAGCGAGCCTCGCCGTTGAAACGGGTGATCAATGTCATCCTCAATCACATCACACAGGTCTAAAATGTCTCCCCGTCGAAATCTGAATCTTGAGTACAATTCTACGTCGTCATACACATCAAAAGGTTCGTCCGATTCCTGAAAATTCTCTCTCGCCTCAATTTCGGCGCAACAGAAGCCCATACACAACGCGGTTCGCCATTTTATTTACTGCGGTATGCTCTGTCCTAGCTAAGTTCGCACTTAAAGCGTGGGGGGGGGGGGGGGGGGGGGGGGGGGGGGGGGGGGGGGGGAGTGACCTAACTTTAAGCAAGATGTTAAGCATCCTTTGCTGCTAAGAAAGCCCATGCAACAGGATTCCTTCACGCTAAGCAAATCACTAACTTTAAGCAAACTTAGAGTCCGCTAAGTCTTTTACATGCAACCGACCCCTCAGGTCTTTTCTAGTTAGTACTTTAAGGGATGGAAGTCTTCATTGGAGGATAAATCAAGTGATAGGCAAAGACAAAAATGTTTAAATTTGAAAATGTGGTCTCTCTCTCTCACACACACACACACACACACACACACACACACACACACAACACACACACACACACTGCACACACACAACACACACACACACACACACACACACAACACACACACACACACACACACAACCCCAGTGGTGGTGTGTGTGTGGTTGTGTCTTGCGCGCGTGTTGGTTTGTTCCCCAC
>JAFLJL010004851.1:0-16218 GCA_018398815.1 Conus ventricosus
ATCACTCTCAGTTTTACGAAGTCCCATTGGCTTTTTTGGAATACTTGGGTTTTTTGGTCTTCCTCCACGCCCACCTCGAAATTCCAGGCAAATAAAAAAATTCGCCCTTTCCTCCATTGCCCTTCGACTTTCAGTTGTTTTTTTCTCCTCTCTTTGAGAGTTTTTTCTATCTTTCTCATTCCCCCCAGTTGATCCCCTTGTACTAGTCTTCCCCCCTCCTCTAGAATTTTGTTTTGACATATTTTGCTACGGACTCTTTCTTTATTGATTGATTATGAGCTGATACTAATATTTAACAACTTACCTTACCTGTTCTCACAAGGAATGTACACAAACTGCTTGGTTAGTAGTGAAAGTAAAACAGAGCCGCCATTTTTTTTTTTCAATCAGTGCAGTTAGTAAATTGAAAAGAACCTCTATTCCTTGTTTTTTGACTGTGACAACAATATGTCACTATCAAAAATAATCCAGAACAATGTTTCTAATTTCTACACCACTTTTTCTTGTCCGTGGGCCAAAAAAATACTTGTAATTCACTAAAACTTATCGGACTGAACACTTTAACATTCCTGCTGAGCCAGCCTTGACCTTGACAATTGCGACCAGGGAAGGCAATAATAAATATGTAAGTTTGTGTTTCCTTCTGGATTTGTTGTTGTTGTTAACTTCTCGATGTGCAAAAAAAAAAAAAAAAAGTATTGAAAGTTATCTGCTATCTTGTCTGCTGAGCGCCAATGGATGAGAAGCAAGCAGAAGTTGAAGTTCATTGAAGTTGGGCTCCTGAAGTTTTGCTGAACACATGCTGTGACGAACTGGGAAGTTGTACAACTATATTATAGCACATACAACTACTGCATTAAATCAGTCTTACATTAGAATAGAAGGCTTTGGCAGCCCTGCCTAACACGTTTTAATCGGCAGAAAGCAAAGAGCAAAACTTAAAGTCTATGGAGCAATGTCTACTTGGGCAGATGTAACAAGTGGAGTACCACAAGGCAGTGTCTTAGGGCCTGTCCTCTTCGTTTTGTATGTCACGACTTGCCAGATGTGGTGAAAAACCTGTGCAGTATGTATGCTGATGATACGAAGATCTTTGGACCTGCTTGGGATCACTGTAAACTTCAAGAAGATCTTAATAAGTTATTTGAATGGGTCGACAGGTGGCAATTAAAATTCAGTGCAACTAAATGCATTGTTCTTCACATGGGCAATGGCCATGATCATCATCAGTATACAATGAAAACTCATCGCAATCAGGAAAGAGTTCCTCTGGCTGAAGCAGATGCAGAAAGATTTAGGGGTCCTGATAGACTCAGGTCTGCAGTTTTCTAAACATGTCGAAATGCAAGTAAATAAGACCAACAGAATCCTGGGATTGATCCGCAGATCCTACGTTTTCCTGGACCCGGAGTCAATGCGACTTCTTTTCACTGCTCTAGTTAGACCACATCTGGAATATGCAAACTGTGATTAGAGCCCACATCTAGAAAAAGACAAAAAGTTAATTGAAGGAATGCTCCACAGAGCCACAAAGTATGTCCCTGGTTGGGTCATCTTGAGTATGAGGACAGACTGAAGGCTGTGAAATTACCCAGTATGAGTTACAGGAGAATCAGAGGAGAATTAATAGAGGTGTATAAATATACACATGGATGATGGACTCTATAATTGTGCCTCCACCTTCATACTCAACACCCAAGGACCAACTAAAGGTCACAATTTAAAACTAATGAAAAACTACAGTAAACTCAACATCGACAAAACTTTTTCATCAATAGGGTAGCTGACACGTGGAACTTGCTCAATACCAAGATTGTGAATGCAGAAACTCTGAACAGTTTCAAGAACCATCTAGACAGCACCTTCAAGGAACAAATGTACTCCTGCAGTCTTAGCCACCCACCTAGACCACATAAGAAATTACTGCGGGAAGTCACAAGTCACAAGTAATAAAAATCAGGATGAATGATCAAAAGATCGTTTAGGATAGCTTTTTAGTTAAGCAGTTTTAGTGTCTGACCAAAAGATCAGCTAAAGGCCTCGCGGCCGATTTCTCACCCAGCTGAATTTATATTATTATTATTTGGTTACGTTCAGCATTTGTTAAAAGTCAGTGAACCAACCAAAGTGCGACAGTGGTTTGTGTAGGAATCAGATACAGACTTGCTGGCACCAAGTGATCACTGCACATTGGATCAGTGAACTGAAAATAATCCAGCCAGTGGAAGTTGTGCATCCCTGTCATTGGGCGGGATCAATGAAATCCTTCTTTTTTTTCTTCCATTTCATTTACTGTGAATATTTTTAGCAAAGAGTGCCTTCATCTTGTCATCTGTCGATTTCATTGATGCATAGAACTATGACTAGAAATAGAATCAAGGGACTGCATCAGTGCACTGATTCACAAAATAGTAATTACTTATTAATAGATTTTTTTTCTATGATTGATTGACCGTCTAAGCCAGTTTTTATTGAAGTTGAAGGTAAGTACATGACAAAATCAGTCCAGTGTAACCAGATTTGACTAGAATACAACTAGACCTATCAACAGCAAGGAGAACATTGGTGGAGGACAATGTTAGTACAGCACATTAACAGAAGAAAAGGGTGAAAGGAGTAAATTCCAAGTTCAAGTGTGTGCATGCTTGTCAAGTGTGTGCATGCTTGAGAGAGAGAGAGAGAGAGAGAGAGAGAGAGAGAGAGAGAGAGAGAGAGAGAGAGAGAGAGAGAGAGAGAGAGAGAGATTGATTGATTGATTGATTGATCTTTAAATAGTTTAATACGCAAGGATGAAGATGTTAGGCCAAGCCCAGTCTTACAATCTGTCCTTGTCATGCATACATTATTTCAACATATATCATTCATACTGACAATTCAACATAGCAACATTGTAGTCTAATTCTAGAATGATATTGATAAGCAAACTATTGTATTCATAAAAGTAATGACATGGGGTGGTGAAACAGAAGGAAACTTACAAATAAACAAACAAGCAAGCAAACAAAACAAGAGAGAGAGAGAGAGGAATATGTGTGAATGTGTTGTATACATGTGTGTGTGTGTGTAAAAGAAAAAAAAATCGGCCTAAGAAGGTGTCATTTGTATACACAATAACTGTGTCTACAGACTGTGTGACCCCATGGCGTTCTCTGATCATCTGGTGATGTCAGAGGTGAAAATTGAAATCGATGTCGCTGAAGAACCAGAACCACCATCAGGTCAGTGCCACTGTTTCCTTCCTGTAGATCATGTGGAAGTTTCATGTATGCATTGTTTAATTCATGACAGGATATCAGAGCACACAGTGCAGAAGATTACCAGGTATTTACCTTCACCCAAACCCACCTCTTCAGTGTCTGTGGCGTGACTCCAGGTCCCAGAGGAAAGAAAAATGGTATTGAGCAATTCACACACTTTCCATGTCCACCATCCCAAGCTTGAATTGATCCAGGGTTCGTACGCCCCCTTATTTTCTTGAAAAGTGCTTGAGATTTGACATGACCATTTCAAGGCCTGGAAAAGTACTTAAAAATAAGCTGAAGGCCTAACCCCCCTGGAAAAGTCCTTGAAATTTCAAAATCGGTCACAATCTGTCCTCTCAAAGCAAGGAAGTGACTGTCACTCAAGAAAATGTTTTTTATACGAAATAAATCACAATCTCTGTCACTCCATGTGGCTTCGTGATCGCCGATCCCGTAGCAACTGACAACAGCCTAGCTGAAGCAGAAGGGAAGTAACTCGTCAGTGACTAGTGTTTGACTTACTATAGACGTAAGTGTAGAAGCCAACAGAGTTCTTTCCCTTTGGTTACCATCGGGGTTGTGTCGACGGTCGATGTTTTGCGCCAAATAGTGCTACTGAGCCTGCAAGATGGGGAAAGGAGACTGCGTTTTCAATGATATGTGGGCAGAAAAAGATGCTTTCAAAGGTTGGTTAGCTCGTGGAGAAAACGAACACTCAGCAAGGTGCACATTGTGCAAGAAGAGTTTAGTATCTCGGGTATGGGCATCAGTGTGTGAAGAGTCATGCTGATGGAGTGAAACACAAACGGTTCGACAAAAGGGAAAGTTTCTGCAAAGGTGACTGTATTCTCCTGTGCATTCAGACTCAAGACTATCATTAGTAACGGAAGCGGTGGTCAGCTCTGTGCTGGTTGTGTTAAACTGTAAAGTCACAGTGTAATTCAGAGAAAACAATGACAACTGTACCTGCGTTCTTCTTCCATCTACTGGACCTGACCAGTTGTGCTAGCATGAATACGAGGTAAGAAATGATGTTAAGTTAATGATTGATAGTAACAGGCTGCTCATAGAGTTTAATAAACATAACTTTGCAAGAAAGTTGTTAATTACTACCCCTTGAATGAAGCTGCTAACCCCTGGAAATTCCTTGAAAACCCCTTGAAAATTTTTTTTCTTTAACGTGGGGAAACCCCGTTGAAACTTTTTTTAAACCATTTTCCTTTTATCCATCTCCACCCCCCTCGCCGGTTTTATAATTTCTCCGTTGGTAAATAACACAAACAGTCTATTTTTAGAAACGTTTTTTTTGTTTTTTTGTTTTTGTTGTTTTGTTTTTTCCCCGGGCATGATCCCGGTTTAGCAGAATGTGGTTTCTCAAACTTTTATGTTCTATTCTGACCCTTTAGCCAAATTCAGGGGGTGGGTTGGGGGTAGCATTTTCCTGAAAGTACATTGGTGTACATTGCAGAAATTTTTTTTTGTTCTACTTCTAAAATTCTATGTGTTTCCCACTTTAAAATAGAAGGTTGGGGTCCCCAGGGCTGTCCCAAAATTTTAGGTGTTGTTAAATGTTTTTTTTTACTTTACAAAAAACCATTCAGTAAAAATCTTAAAAGGGAGTTAATCCAAATTTTTAAAAGGATACTTTCTGTGTGTACGGAGAGAAAGGGGAAATTTTTAAAAAGTGTACTTAAAACCCCGTAGGGGCTTGAACCCTTTGGGGTCCGCAGAAAGGTGCTGCCGGGTTCCCCTTTTTTCAGATCAGAAGGCAAATCAAGAACAAACACATACTTTAAACCATCAGCTGGAATCAGCAAGATTTGGGGAACATTTTTTGGGACAGAGTTTTCTGAAATTTAAGTGAAAATTAATTTGGGGAAAAGGGGTAGTTGTTTAGTTGGGCAAATTGGGAATACCAAAAGTTTTTTAGGGAGCAATACAGCAGTCTCGTGGCCTTTCACAAAATGACAGATTTAAATTTAGGGAAAACCCCAAAAAATTTAAAAAAAGATAATGTTTCTTAAGCCCAGCCCACCCCAAAGGGGGGACATCAGGCACCAGTCATTAAGGAAGTCGTATCATGGAGGTTTTGTCATGACTTTTTTTTGGGGTTTTGTGTTTAAAAAAAAATTTCTTACGGGGGAAAAACTTTGGTCAAGTTGTCAACTTTGTCACTTTTGTGGTTTTGGGGGAAATTTGTAAGGGGCCCGCAGTAATTTGTTTGTGAAATTTAGGAAGATAAATTTAAATTTTTCCCCAAAAAAAAAGACCAAGATCTAAATGTTTTTACAGGGCCCCAGATTTGGGGGAAAAATTTAAAAAAATGTCTTTCAGTTTTTTGTAATGCATAAATAAAATAAAAAACCAAAAATGATTTTTTTTGAGTTCTGAATCACAAAGAAGGGCAAAAATTGAGGGTTTTTTCACAAAAAGATTGTCAAACAGTTGTAACAATTTCCTTTGTAACTTTGTTTAAAAAAAGGCAAGTGCACTTTAAAAAAATTTGTTTAATTTTCCCGAACCGGTTTTAATTTTTAGTGTTTGCTTCATGTTTTTACGATACAAAAAAAAAGAAAAAGGAAAAAAAAGGGGAACTAACCCACAGAAAAAAAAGATGTTAGCCACTACTTTTTTTCCATTTTGTTTTTTGAAAAAATTTTATAAAAGAAAACCATACTTGATGACTTTTAGATGTGTTTAAAATGTTTTAAATTTTTTATGAATTTTGCCGTCCCGTTTTTTGTTTTCTTTCAAAAATTTTAGACTTGATTAAATTTTTAAAAAAAAAAGGGCACAAAATCCAAACAATTCCCTTTCCCGGTGTGTTTTAATTTCCGGGTTTTTAAAAAAATTTTTTAAAGGAAACAAAAAGGTTTGATGGTGAAAAGAAAAAAAAATTTGTCATAAAAACCCCCCATTTTGAAATTTTTTTTGCAGAAAAAGGAAAAAGTTGTTGGGTAGCATTTTCTTTTAAACCCTTTTTTGGCTTTAGCAAACTATTAACAGGGACCCCTATTTTCCCTTTTTTTTTGAATAAAGAACAAAAGCTTGAAAAAATTTTTCAGAAAATTTTGTTTTTTAAAATAATTACTGAAGTACAAAATAATTTTTAGCAGAGCAACACACACACCAAAACATACACACACACACACCCCACACACACACCACCCACACACAACACACCCACACACACACCACACACACCAAAACCCTTTGACTCCCAACACACAAAACACACACACAAACACACACACACACAAAACACACAACCCCACAACAAACACTCACAAAACTCAAACTTGTTATCTGTTGGGAATTTTGGCAATTTTTTAAAAAGCCCAAAACCCCACAAATACACACACACCAAAACCACACAACACTACACACAACACAGACACCTCAACCCACACAAAAACAAAAACACCACACACACCACACACACACACATACAACACACACAAACACACAACACACCCACCACAACACATTTGCATGCACACACACACACACACCCACACAAAACACACAAAACCACACCACACCCCCACCCACCACCCTAACCCCACAAACAAACATCATACACATTTCCAAAACATACAACACACACCCCACACAAAACACCACACACACACCCCCACACACACACACTCACAAAACTCAAACTTTTTAAACTGTGGCCAAAACTGTGCAATTACTACACATTACCACCACTAAAAACACCCCCACACCACACCACACAAAAACAACACAGACAAACTCATACAAAAAACAACACCCTTTCAAAAACCCCCACACCACCACACACAAAACACACAACACAACACACACCCCCCACACACACACCAAAACACATTGCCCTCCACTTTTTAAAACCCCAACCTTTGGGATCGAGGCAAAACTCTGCCCCTTTTTCTTCAAGTTCCAAAGTACTGGTAAATTTTGGTTTTTTTGAGGTTAAAACCGGCACTTTGGGGTTGGGGGGGGGGTCATGACGAGGTGAGGGGAATTAAGGGTGGGAAGGGGTTGCACACCAAAGTCGGACAAACGGAAAAGGCCCCATTGCAAAATGCAAAATGTCCGATAAAACCCGGCAGTGAAAAGGGCCCAAAGTTTTTCCCCTTACTTTTCCGAAAAAAGCGGGCACGTCCCAATTAAACTTTCCGATGCCCCAACAGGCACCGGGCCCTTTTTATTTAACCCGCATAATTAAATTTTAGTCCACCGCGTACAAACCCCCAGTCTGTAACTTTGTGTTTAAACCCATGAATTTACTAGGCCTATAAAGTTTTGGCCTACTAGCCAAATCCCGGTGCCATGGCACAAGCTTTGGGCGGCCCCTGGGCTATTTTTAAACTCTTTTGGGTTTTCAACTCGCCCCCTACCGCAAAGGCTGAGCCCCCGAGGCGCAGCGAGGCCCCCAAAACCAGCCCTTTTGTCAGGGTTATTTTTAAGGGGTTTTAAAAAGTAAAGGGATAAGCCCTTTAAAATTGAAAAGTGTTTAAAGGGATGAAAGGCCCCATTTGCCCCCTTGCTCACCCTGGCCCCTCCCCAACCCGTTAAATGAAAGAGGATTTGCACCAAATTTTTATTTTGAAAGTCAAGGAACCGACTGACAGCAGAAAAAACCCCCATGCTGATGAGGGGGCCAAAAAGGAAACCAAGTAAGCAAGGGGGGGAAACAGAAAGGGGGGGTTTAGGGTGACAGAAAAGGGGAGAGAAAAGAAAAAGAATTTCTCTTCAACCAAAAGAAAGACTCCAAAAGAATCAAAATTTAAAATTGAATATAGCATTAGCAAAAGAAAATGGATTTAAAAGGAAAAACATGCCTTGGTGTGGGGTGATGTGTGTGTGTGGGACGTAATAGTAAGATTACCAAAAAAGACTTCCCAAATCTAGGAATTAAAAACCAGTTTTGAAAAACCCTTTTTGAAAATGCATGAAAAAATTTAAAAAACAAATTTAATCTGGTTTCGTTCCAAAAAGCCCCATTTAAAAAAAGAAAAGAAGGGACAAAAGACCCATTACTTCAGGGTTTGGCCCCCCACAATTTTTCCATAGGGAAATCTAAAGGGTTTTACCCAACCCCGGGGTGGTTTCCCGGGTTTTTGTGGGGAGGAAGGTGGGGGGAAATTGGGGGAAAGGGGGGGGTGGGGGGGCACAAGCATCCCTGCAGTTGGGGGTTTTTGTCTGAGTTACAAAACAAGGTTTGGCTTTTTTCCCTTTTTAAGTGCTTTTAGACATCCCGAATTTTAAAACACCAAGAAATTTTCTTTATGATTGAAAAATCATTTTCAAATTCATGGAAAAAAAATCAGCAAATTAAAGTTTTTAAACTTCGCTTCCTTTTTATTGGTGGGTTGTAAAGAGTTTTTTTGGGGGTTTTTTTGGGGGTTTCTTTTTTTTGGGGGTCTCTTCCACTTTTTAAAATGAAACTAAATTTTGGGGAAAAGCCAAATTTCAAGGGCTGGGATGGCACCAACCCGCTGATGGGTTTATAAACGGGGTTTTGGGGGTTTTCCCCAAAGGAACACCCTGTCCTTTTGCCCCCTTTAGCAAAAAAATCAACAACATTGGGCAATTCAGTTTTAGCAGGGGTTTGAGTGCTATTGTTGTAGATGAAAAAATTTTTCCCTTTTAAAGCCCCTGTTCCCTAGGCTTTCAGCTTTTTCCCGGATAAAATAAAATCTTTTGGGGGGGAGAAAAAGGCTTTTTCCTTCCCGCCAAATAAGACCCGGGGCACTGACTTTGGGTTTACCTTCCAGCATAAGAAACCCGGTTTCCCTGGGCTTGGCTAAATTACCTTTCCAGTTTCTAAGCCCCGATCCCTGACTTGGCTTTACCTTTCCCGCAAATAAGACCCAGGCAATGACCCTTTGGGTTTTCCTTTCCCGAAATAAACCCCGGGGCATTGACTTGGCTTTAAACCTTTTCCGCACTAAGACCCCGGGGCATTCACTTCCAAAACTTTGGGCCCTTCTTTGCTGATCCTGAAATCCAAAAAGGGGGAAAAAATGATTCTAGCGAAAAAGAGGGGCCCAAAAAACTGGGAGAAAATTTTTTATTAAAAAACTCGCTTTTTTATCCCATTAAAAAAAAATTAAAAACTTCTTGCAAAAGCTCCCGAAAAATTTTGCAGGTCAAAGCACAAAACTGAAAAGACGCGAAAAAAAACTTGCTGCACCTTTTTTTAGCCCTTTTGGGCCCTTCTAAATGGACTATGCTTTTGTTGTGTACACTCTGGGGGGGAGACCCCGTTAAACCCGAAACACTTGGAACCCGTTCTGCATTTAAGGGCTTGGTCTTGTCCCTTTGGGGGCATTCCCCACCAAACCCCCGTGTACAGCCTGCAGAGGGCCGGGGGAACCCCCAAACATCCAACGAAACCTGAAAAATTTCCCCTTAAAAATTTCAATTCAGATTGTTCTTGAAAAGGAAAAAACCCCGGGTTAGGGCTGGTTTTTGACCCCAGTTTCAAAAGGGGATTTGAAGACAATCCCTTTTGGTTTTATGCTTGGACTTGGGAAAAAAAGCCCCATGAGGGAGAAGGCCTGTCTTTATCCCAGGATTGTGCCCGACCGCATTTCCACAAAAGGGCCCCCCATGGCCTTCCACCCGAAAACCACCTTTTATCTTTTTCAAAAAACCACCCCTCCTCAAACATACAGGGCCCAAGTTTTCCCAACAGTCCCCAAACATTCAGGGCCCTTGTTTTCCCAACCCGTCCCCCCAGGGGAAACAGGGCTTGGGTTTGTGACCAGTCCCCAGGGTACAGGGGATTGTTTGCTGACCCGTTTCCTTTAGGCTACAGGGCCTTTTTGCGGCAGCCCCCAGACAAACAGGGGGATTGTTTGAACCCGGGCAATTTTTTGCTTTACCAGTCCTCAGGCATACAGGGGAAAGTTTGCTGGGCCAGGCCCAGGCATACCGGGCATTGTTTTCTTACCCCCGTCCCCCAAGGGATACCGGGGCATTGTTTGCCCCCCCGTCCTCAGACCGGGGCATTTTTTTGCCCACCTTCCAAGGGAAAAGGGGAAAAGTTTGCCCAAACCCAAACCCAGACATACAGGGGATTGTTTGCCCACCAATCCTCAGGCATTTTTGGGGATTTTTTCCCACCCTTTCCCAGGCATACCGGGGATTGGTTTTCGACCCGTCCCCCAGGCAACGGGCATTGTTTGCCCCCCAGGGCCTCAGGCAAAAAGGGGATTGTTTGCCCAAATCCTCAGAAAATAAAAGGGGATTGTTTGCCCCCCCCCCTCAGGGAAACGGGGATTGTTTGCGAACAGCCTCAGGCATACAAAGGGGATTGTTTTCCCCCCTTTCCCCGGCATACAGGGAATTTTTTTGCGGGGCCAGCCCAGGCATCAGGGCAATTTTTTGCCCACCCGTCCCAGGGATTTCGGGGATTTTTGGCCCCCCAGTCCTCAGGGATAAGGGTAATTTTTTGGGCCCCCCGTCCTCAGGCAAAAGGACTTTTTTTGAAAACCCCCAGTCCCCCGGTACAGGGCCCTTGTTTTACCACCCTCCGGGAAACAGGGCAATTTTTTGGGCCCATCCTCAAAACATCCGGGCATTGTTTGCACAACCAGTCTCAGGCAAACAGGGCAAAAGTTTGCCCCTCATCCTCACAAAACAGGGGATTGTTTGCCCACCAGTTCCTCAGGGATACGGGGCAATTTTGCACACCAGTCCTCAGGAAACAGGGCATTGTTTCTGGGTCAGTCCTCAGGCATAAAAGGGGTTGGGTTTTCTGAAAAGCCAGGGGAAACAGGGCAATTTTTTGCCCACCAGGGCCCAGGCCCAAAAAGGGGATGTTTTCGGGCCAGCCCCGGCATACGGGCATTGTTTGTGCCCAGCCTTTAGGCATACGGGGGAAATTTTTTGCCCACCAGTCCTTAGGCATTTCGGGGATTGTTTTCGGGCCATTCCCCCGGGATACAGGGGGTTGTTTGCGCCCCGTCCCAGGCATACAGGGCATTGTTTGCTGAACCGAAAAACAACTCCATCCTTTTAAGAAACCCTTCAAGGATGGTTACCCAAAAAAAACCCAAGTTTGAGTTGCTTGTGCAAACCTTTTTTCCCAAACCCCCCCAGTTTTAAACCAAAACATTTCCCTAGATTGTTCAATTTAATTTTGCAAATGCCAGCTTTTGGTTTATTTTGCATGAAGAAATAAAGAAGGAAATTTTTGATTTTGTTGAAAACGCTGTAGCTTTGGAAAATTTTGGGGGCCCTAAAAGTCCACAACCTGAAAATTCCCGACTTTTTCTTTAAATTTTTAACCCCTTTTAAAGTGGGAAAGGCCTAATGGTTTTTCCTTTCTTGGGTTCCCCCGTCATGGTGGGAAATTTTTGGGGAAAAGGAAAAAGGCGGATCGTTTTTGGGCCCGGGAAATTTCCCAAAAAAAAGAAAAAAACCAAAAATAAGTATCCCCTACTCAGATTTGAAAAAACCCAAAAGGTTTTAAAGAATTTTGTCAGAGACCTGCAAGAGGACGGAAAAAACCCCGAAGGGCCCCAGTCAAAAACCAGTCGCCAAACCTAAGAGTGGCCCTGGTTAAACCCGTGGGGTCAAAGGAAAGGGAAAAGTTTTTGCCAAATTGCAAACTGGCCATTCAAAAATTTAAATCATTTGCATCTTTAAAAAGAGTGAAGGGAAAGGCCCCGTTGCCAAACCCCAAAAGAAGAAGTCTCAGCCAAAAGACAAATTCCCAATTGAATTAGGGAGCTATATGGGTGCAACCCTTTAAACGCTTAAAAAGCAACACATTTAGACCTTTTTCCCGGGTTTTTCCCCCCGAGTCGATTTTTGGGGGTTTTTTTTTTATAGAAAACGTGTTTTTAAAACCCTTAAAAAATTTTCACACTTTTTGCAGGGCATTTGAAATTTAAGAATAAAAGGTGCCGAAATTTTTCTTTTTATTTCAATTCTGCCCCTTTGTTTTATATGGTTTTCCCGCCCTGATATGGCTTTTTTGGGGGGCAGGGGTTAAAGCGCCCTGTTTTTAAATTTGGGGGGTCTTTTCCTTTTTCACAACATTGATAAAGCAGAGGACCGAAACAACCAATTGGTTTGTTTTAAAAATTTTTTCCTTGGTTTTTTCTTTTTTTTTACAATGACACATAATTGAGAAAGAAAAGGGTTAGTTAAACCCCCACAGAAACGACAAACTAAAACAAAGGGCAAAAGATACAGGGCCAACAGAAAACGGACACAGTTCCGACAAACAGATTACAAAGGGCACAGATACAGGCAAATTACAGGGCCGATAAAAAGACAGAAAAGATTTCGGGCCAGTAAAAGGAAAAAGATTAAAAGGACACGAAAACAGAATTTCAGACACAAAAAACAACAAAAACAGGACACAGATACAGACAGATTACAGGGCACAGATACCGATTACAGGGCAAAAGAACAGACAGGGTTTCAGGACCCCCGAACAACAAACAGATTAAAAGGGCACAAAAATCAGACAAACGATTTCAGGCACAGGGTAGACAAAAGCAAAAACAGGACACCCGAAACAGACAACAGAATAAGGGCCAGGGAAAAAGACAAACAGTTTTCAGGACAAATTTAAAAGACATCAGATTAAGGACACAAGGGTACAGAAGATTTCAGGAAAAGATACAAAAAACAGAAATTTTTGGACAAAACAGGGGCTTTTCCCGAAAGTGACAGTTTTTTGCCCGTGGGGGTAATACATTTGGCTTTTAATTTTTTGCCCTCAGGCCCCTTTGTTTCTGAAAACTACAAAAGACCCCAAGTAATTTTTGAACTTTTGGGTTTTTTAAAGGGCCAAGGGGGCTTGAAGATTTTAGTGTTTTTTGAATTTTGGATTGAGGGAAAAGTAGGGGTTTTTTTTTAAACCACAGACAATCAATCCCTTTTCCGACTCCCCTCTATGTTTTGGGTTTAAAAAAAATCAAAAGATCCCCGCAAAAAGTTAAAGAGACAACCTTCAGAATCCATTAGCACCCCCTTTTTAAATCTTTAAGCAGACGGACAACAGTTAAGGTCCCGGTAAAAAAGCGGGAAACCCGTTGATCCTGATGGAAGAGGGAAACCCCCCAAACCCTCCAGACAGCAGATACCAGGAAAGGAAGGGGGACATCATCTTAAAAACGCATTTTTTGTTCCCAGCTCCTCTGGTCGACGGATTCTTCGACAGCAGAGAGTTTTTAACACCAAAAAAAAAAAGCTTTCAAAAAAAAAAAAACAGATGTGAAGGGGGGAGGCCCCTGATTCACTCAGCCCTGCTTTAAAAACCCCAAAACCACCATAATGATGAAAATTGAACCCGTTTGTGGAAATTTAAGATGGAAACCCGCCCCAGCTAATTTTTGAAAAATGGTCCCCCCCTGACGAAACCCGTCAGATCTAACTTTAACAGGATGTCAACAAAACGAACCCGTCACAAACATCAAAAGTTTTGCATCAGACGAACCCGCCCCATCAAACTCAGCATGATGTAAACAAGACTGAAACCCCGCCATAAACATCACAGGGGGTGTCCCTCAAGGGCTTTAAAAAGTCCCATCAAAAAACAACTAAAATTTTCAACACAATGTGCCCTCACAAACCCCAAAAACCCGCGAGATATGCATCAAGAAAGATGCGCACAGCCCAAACCTCAGAGTTTAATGGGTGGACAGAACAAACCCAAAAGACGTCATGGTGGGTGGCGGGAAGGAAACCGCGCTCTGAATCCCTGGAAATTTCAGATGGGAAAAGGGCAGACCACAGCAAAAAAAAAGTTTTGGGAAAAAAAGCCCCCTTCAGTGAACAAAAGCACTAGTTCAATTGGGCGATTTAAAATTTTGGGCAAGTTTAAAAATTTTTTTCGATGGACTTGCCATTTAAAATCCCCCCAAAAAAAAAAACAAAAAATTTTAAAATAAAAAAAAAAAGCAGGCCCCCTCCCCCCTCATTGCTTTTAATAAGCCCTTTCCCCCTCCCTTTTCCCCCCACTTCCCCCCCCCCATCCCAAAAGCAAACCGTTTCAAATATTCATCTGATTTTTTGTTTTTTATCCTTAACAGAAGAAAAAAAGGGGGTTTCCGGCATTTTCAGTCTTGGGGTAAGGGGCCTTTTTCCCAAAATGAAATTTTGTGAGGTTTTTTGACAGTGGGAAACATGGGTTTCTTTAAAAAATAAAGATGAATTGGCACAGCCCTGGAAAGGGCCAAATCCGGAACCCCAAAATTTTAAGGGAAAGGGTTAAAGAAGCTGACAGTGAATGGGCCCTTTAATAACCTTTTGCCCCAAAGGAAGGGGGCTGGCACCTATTCCTGTAAAAGGGCATTTAAAAAAATCACCGTACAATGATTGAAAGGAAAAAAAAACTCTGAAGCCATCTTGATTAGCCAGAGAATGATAAAGAATAAAAGATGGATTAAAAGTTCCATACCTTTTTCCAAAGATCTTTTTCTCAGTTCATATGAGATGGAAAAAATGGGAACTAGGGCAGTGGGTGTGTGTGTGTGTGTGTGTGTGTGTGTGTGTGTTGTGTGTGTGTGGTGTGTGTGTGTGTGTGTGAAGGCATGAGGGAAGGAGCATAACTATGATGTAATGATGAATAATATGATGTAGATGATGAATAATATGATATTTATGTGACTTTGTTTACACAGTAACTAAATCAGCAACAGTATTCTGGATCCTGGAAAATTGGACTAAGTACTATAAAACTAGTTCAGTGGGTAGTGAGCGGGGAATTTCTGTTGTTGATAATATTGCGGAAATCCATGCCTCCCTCTCCCATCCCCCCACCTCAAAATCTCCTTCCCTCCCATTCCTATGACAATATCGCAGGACTGTTTGTTACTGTGTCTGTAGGTTAGACACTTCATCCTTAACTTTTCTGAGCTGGTCAGATAAGAAAAATACTTTTCTCTGCATGATGCCTGTGGTGAATGTTATTGTTGTCCATTGACTGTAAAGTTGGTCCATTTGGCCTGGGGCAAGTATACTGCAGGTAAGGGGGGGGGGGGGGGGGGGGGGGGGGGGGGGGGGGGGTTCTGTGCAGGAGAGGTGACCAAAATGGGTTTCACAATCAAGGAATTCAGTTCCTGCTGAGGGTGGGGGATATGGAAGGGGGAAAAGGGGAGCTCCCTCTGTGCCTCCTCTCCTCCCCTCTCCTCCTTCCTCTCCACTCTCTCTTCCAACCCCACCCTTCCCAGCCCCCACCCTTCCCAGCCCCCCTTCCCTTCCTTCACCTGAACCCTCTGTAGTTATGTTGGGTTACGAATATATAATATCACTCGCTTGGAGAGTTGAAACTAGCAGCTCATTGAAACCCATTTGTCAGTTTTACTGATATCCTGAAGCTTTGAATCCATTCACATCAACGCAGTGAAAGATACTGGCTTGCTTTCTTTTCCTTTCCTTTGTGCGTTACCCTGTTGATTTTGGATAAGACTGCCCTGATAAAAGGATAGGAGTGATGATCATTAACTGGTCAGTTTGTTTCTTTGTGGTTACCCTGTTGATTTTGGATAAGACTGCCTGATAAAAGGATAGGAGTGATGATCATTAACTGGTCAGTTTGTTATCTAGTGATGTAATATGATTTTGATACACTGATAATGAAGTAATACTGTTCGTTTGTACAGGAATGAGACAAACCCCTTTCTTCCACTTGTCAAGCATCAGAGTAGTCATTAAACCAGTGGTGTTGTGGTTGTTGTTTAGTACAACGTTTGGGAGACATCATCAGGGTCAGTCAGACAACCAGTGGTTTGTGGTGTGTTCAGTACAACTGGGACATCATCAGGGTCAGCTCAGAAACCAGTGGTTTGTGGTGTGTTCAGTACAACTGGGACATCAGTAGGCAGGTCAAGTAGAAACCATTGAAGAGTAAACGTTACACTGTGATTGGGCAGTAGAAACTTTCGTGGTTTCAAGACAACAGGATCCACACAGGTCAAAAATTCATGTATGTGTGGTAACTTTCGGTGATCTGAGCACAGGTCAA
>JAFLJL010004852.1:0-7500 GCA_018398815.1 Conus ventricosus
GAAACTGAAAGCTATAGATGTTTTCATTTTGCGAAGTGCATGGCAAAACGCGCTGCAACGCCAGTGAAAGTTGCCTTTATGGGTTATGTTTGATAGATGTCAAATGGTAACAGTGTGCATGGTTCTCCATTGATTTATTTCTTCTTACCATTGAGCAAGGTCAGTGTACCATAGTGCTACGCCTCCTCCTCTTCTTTTTCTCTCTCTCTCTCTCTCTCTCTCCCTCCATCTCTCTCTCTCTCTCTCTCTCTCTCTCTCTCTCTCTCTCTCTCTCTCTCTCCTCTCTCTCTCTCTCCTCTCTCTTTTGTAACAGACCGAAATGGGTCTGACCATATTCTTTTGGAACTGCACTTTGGCTTTTCGCAAACTGCTGGTCCTGATGTAAAGGAGTACCTGAGGGCTGGATGTCTTGAGAAATTGAAGTGGAAAGATGATAATGAAAACACTTTTCGTAGTATGATTAATGACGATGATATCCTGCAAGTCCTGAAAAGAGCTTTTGTGTGCATATATCAATATACCAGTATAGGTTTATGTATGTTTGATAATTGTATTATAACAGAAGCAGGTGTATGAACAATAAGCTACGAACAAAGTCAGGTGAGAGGAATGAATCTCGGTTTGATCGAGAATGTAAAGTGACAGAATCAAATACGACAACACTTTTGCCGAACGCATGATATGAAGAACATGTAAAATACTGTAAGGCTCGCCGAGAATACCAAAATAGGTTGCATAGAAACCAGAGCACAACAAATCTGTACTTAATCATTTCATATACTCGGTCCATATCCAGAAGGAATTCTGCCACATTCACGTAACATTTCTGTGAAGACTTATACACAGTAATATTCCTACTAATGTAGTGGTACCAGCATTTAAAAGAAATGTCAGAAAATGATGTTCGTAGTGAAACATGAACTTGAGAAATAAAAACAAGCTGCTAGACATTCCCAATGTAAAGAAAGAAATTCTCTTTGCGATATAAATTGACAGGATTGAAAATTGTGGTGGTCCTGGTGGTCTGATTGGAGCTATTTAAGAATTGTAGTGACATTGTCATTGATTTCTTTCAAATATTTTCAAGACTATTCTGATAAAGTACTATAATTACAAAGGACTATGAAAAAATAATAAAGTTTATAAAAAACCTTTTGGTGGTAGTTGAATCCATTAGTGAGAAGACTGACGTTTCAAGCCATAGGCCCGTTGTCAAAGTGAAAAGAAGAGGACAGTGTAGACAGGAAAGCCTATGTGAGAATTGGGTGAGAACATTTCATTTAATGATTAAGTTGGACCAGATAAAAGTCACTGATCACTGTTCAGGTGTATTGAGCTCACACAGACACACTGCAGTTCACACAAAGACACCAACACACACGCCCCCCCCCCCCCCCCCCCCCCCCCTTTTCTCTTCTTCCCCCCCCCCCCCCTTTTTTCTTACAAACCCCCACAAAGCCACATACACACACAGACACCACCACCACCCTGCACCACACAAAAGGAGGGGAATAAATGGAAATATTCACTATTTAGCCTACTGAAAGAAAAAGAAACGAGGCTAAAGAAGGACAGGACAGAGAGATTAAGGCAGAAGGGCCCTGGCTCAGCTAGACGTCAGTGACTCTGATGTTCATCCCAGCTGGCTGTGTGGTGCCCAAGCGGCTGATGACAAGGTTCTCCATGTGCTTTCTGTACCACACGGTCTCTGGGGTTCTGCCACACTGCTGCTATCTTCGCATGACTGTAGCTGTGATGTGGACCAACAAATGTTGGCCGACTGGGTTGTTGTGCCCACTTCATCGACCTCAGGTGCCTGAAAAGCGTTCGGCCAATGAGCGGTAGGTCTCCCCAAAATACAGCTTGGAAGCAGAGGTGCAGGTCAAGATGTACACTAAGTCCCTAGACTGGCAGTTTAAACTGGACCTCACAGTGATGTGCCAGTGGGTCCACTGGCACATTCACTGTGAGGTCCAGTTTAAACTGCCAGTCTAGGGACTTAGTGTACATCTTGACCTGCACCCTCTGCCCAAGCTGTATATTTGGGGAGACCTACCGCTCATTGGCCGACCGCTTTTCAGAGCACCTGAGGTCGATGAAGCTGGGCTACAACAACCCAGTCGGCCAACATTTTTGTTGGTCCACATCACAGCTACAGTCATGCGAAGATAGCAGCAGTGTGGCAGAACCCCAGAGACCGTGTGTACAGAAAGCACATGGAGAACCTTGTCATCAGCCGCTTGGGCACCACACAGCCAGCTGGGATGAACATCAGAGTCACTGACGTCTAGCTGAGCCAGGGCCCTTCTGCCTTAATCTCTCTGTCCTGTCCTTCTTTAGCCTCTGTTTCTTTTTCTTTCAGTAGGCTAAATAGTGAATATTTCCATTTATTCCCCTCCTTTTGTGTGGTGCAGGGTGGTGGGGGTGTCTGTGTGTGTATGTGGCTTTGTGGGGGTTGTAAAAAAAAGGGGGGGGGGGGGGGAAGAAGAAAAAAGGGGGGGGGGGGGCGTGTGTGTTGGTGTCTTTGTGTGAACTGCAGTGTGTCTGTGTGAGCTCAATACACCTGAACAGTGATCAGTGACTTTATTCTGGTCCAACTTAATCATTAATGAAATGTTCTCACCCAATTCTCACATAGGCTTTCCTGTCTACACTGTCCTCTTCTTTTCACTTTGACAACGGGCCTATGGCTTGAAACGTCAGTCTTCTCACTAATGGATTCAACTACCACCAAAAGGTTTTTATAAACTTTATTATTTTTTCATTTTGCAACGAATCCTGCAGTCAACTTTTGTTTCTTCCTTACAAAGGACTAGTTTGATTTTGGCTTCTTTCTTTAATGTCTTATTGGAATAGCTGTGTCTGTTCACTCAGCTGTCTTTCCCTTTAAATGGGGAAAGTCGGGCCACCTGCCTTTCAAAGTGAGGCAGTGTCTGGTGTGGTTTTGGGGGACCGCCTGATTTTACCCCTTTGCTTGGGTTAGGCCCTCCCTTTGTTTCGACACCCCCACTAAGGAACATTCTACTTGGAGGAAACAACGTATTGACGGCACAGAGTGTCAAACACACAGGCACACATGTCATAGAGTCATCTACTTCACACAGAATGTCAGTGATGCCTGACACACTTCCCACACACCTTGTCCCTTTGTTGCCCACCTCTTTATCACCCAAGCAAAGTCACTTAGTGTGACAGCTTCCAAAGCTTTCGCCAAGATACTACTGCTAAAGCATACAACATGCAATACGATCGCACAGTACACAAACCAAGATACTACTACAGCTGAAGCATACAACATGTAATACATCGCCCCAGAAACACTAACCCAATACTACAATGCTAAAGCAAAACAAAAATGCAATAAAATTTGGGCACAACAACCCCACTTATGTCGATACAGTTCAAACAATCTCGTCACTGAAGTCACCCCTCACCTGTGCTCGTGCAGTGTTTTGCCTGCCCAGAAACTCCCCCCATGTGAAGTCGACTGAAAATGTCCAATGTCTGCCTTCCACATGGCTCAGTCCACCATGGTGGCGTGTTCCCAGTCACTAAATGTTTAAAAAAACAAAACCCATTTACAAACCCCAACACACGTCACATTTATTGTACAAACAGAAAACAAACCAAAAAAAGAAAACAAAAGGTTCCAAAGACCATAAGACCCTCCTAAAAATACAGAGTAAGTGACAGAGAGAGAGAGAGAGAGAGAGAGAGAGAGAGAGAGAGAGAGAGCGGGAGAGAGAGAGAGGGGAGAGAGAGAGAGAGAGAGAGAGAGAGAGAGAGACAGAGACAGACAGAGAGAGACAGAGATATAGAGTCATAGAGACAGAGAGATAGAACAGAGAGGGGAGATCTTTTATTGTAATTAAAAAAGAAAAAAAAAACTTATCACAGAGACACCACACAGACACACACACAGAGAGAGAGAGAGAGGAGAGAGAGAGAGAGAGGAGAGAGAGAGAGAGAGAGAGAGAGAGAGAGATGAGAGGGGAAAGAGAAAGAGAGAGAGAGAGAGAGAGAAGAGAGAGAGAGAGAGAGAGAGAGAGAGAGGGGAGAGAGAGAGAGAGACACTTTGACACTTTGACATTTATTGTCATTACCTGAAAGGTCTATTGAAGGGGTAGTAACAATGTCTCCGTTTTATCGACAGAGAATTGATCTTTAAATAAACATTAAAGATTCAAGAAAATTTGCTTAGGAACAAAAATCAATCCGCAATTCTCTTGCACAGCATCATACAACCATAACGAAACCCCTAACCAAAAATGAAAAAAAAAAAATGCTCAAAATTGTAGGAAAAAGAGATAAAAAAAAAATGCGTATGGTACAAGGTCTCGACCATCCACAAAAACTAAGATGTCGTACTGACGTAATTTCCAAAAACTCACATAGTTCGAAGTCATCATTAAACATTTTCATTTACCTGGTTTTGTCTTTAGCTGTGTCTGTCGTATTTTTTTGTGCTTCAGCAATAAACTTAGCAACTGATTTAATTTACAGTGTCATCGTCGGACTTTAAACCCAGTGAAGCAACGTTTTTCCCTCTTAGTCACGTCTAAATTAATTTTGCAAATATACATTTTTGCCGCAACTTGTCGTATGCTGAACATTGGAATAAAAAGTGTTTTTCGTCATCAATACTGAATCTCAGAAAGGGCATGGTGGTTCTGAGGACGTTCCCAGACTGATACCATCTCTTTTTCGAAATTAAATCCAAGTGTACGTAGCCTAAATCTTGCATAATTTACTCTATGCCATAAAATGTGTAATACTTTTAAATATTTTTCGGGTTGAAATACGTTCTTAAATGAAAAACCAACTATATTTTTCTTATTTTCCATATCTGAATGCCAGTTCTGTTTAAAGGAACAAATAAGTCTGTCTTTAAAATTCCGCAACAAATTGCTGTTCATTTCCTACTCTTGAAATAACCCCTACAATGCCAAAACCCATGTTCCGACAGAACTTTCTTTACTCTGTAAGCCCAATTTTCTTTATCTAACTCTAGCTGAATAAGCAGCATGTCATACATCTTGCCTACATAATTGTGAATGTGGAAGTCTAATAATTTCAACCAGTACTTTTTTACATTTAACAAATGTTCGTATATATAGCGGGTATCACCCTTTTCCCCATACAGCAATGTATTTGACGAAGGATTGGGCACGTGTAGAAAACGTTTTAGGCATAGGTATGTACTTTTTCGATTGGCAATTTTCCGCTTAATCCCACACTCAGCTGCATATGTTAGTAAGGGTTCTATCTGTGCGTCAAATATTTCCAAAATAACTACAACAATACTTTTAAAGTTTTCTTAAAGATTTCAAAATTTCCCATGACGCCTTTTTTGCCTTTTCTGCAAGATTCTTCCCCATGTATAATTCAGACTTAGTTTTGTTGAAAAAAACATTCCCCCAAATATTTATATGAGTTGACTAATTAACTTCTGCATTTCCCCTAAAAACCATTTTTCATTTACAGATAAATGACCACCCATTCTGAATACCATGATATTTGTTTTATTTAAATTCACCGTCAAACCTAAGCGATTGCTTCGTGTTTCAAATTTCTTAACTGGTTTTGTAATCCTAAAACCCATCCCAGAAAGAAGAATAACATCTCAGCAAAGAGTAATAAAAACAATTCGATAGCTCCAGGAATCAACTGAATACCTGTTACCATTTCTTGATAATTCTACTGCTAATTTCGTTTATGAAGAAGGAAAACAACAGGGACTTAGGAGACATCCTTGCTTTACGCCATTTGGGCTTTGGGAAATAATCTGAATACACGCCTTTCACACGGACACACGCAAGCACCGAGTTAAAAACACCTCTAACAGCCGTGTATAGTTTTACCATCACACTACTTTTACGCATAACATTCCACAACACATTTCGATTAACCGAATCGAAGGCCGTCCTAAAATCTACAAAAGCGCATACAGTTTCTTTTTGCCAAGAAAAGTATTTTTCTACAAGTGAATATAACGTGAATATATGATCCGTTGGCTATAATTAGCTCTAAAACCTGCTTGTTCTTCCTAATCTTTCCTTTAATTTCAGCCCATTTTGTCAATCGTCTGTTCAGAATAAAAGTATAGACTTTACTTAGAATCTGTAAGTGAAACTCCCACGATAGTTACAGGGTCGTTAGAATCCCCTTTCTTGTGTATTGGAAGATTATGATTTTGCCCATTCCCAACGGAAATTGTCCATATTGAAAAAGTTGGTTGAATAGTTGAATAAAAAATCAATTACTGCCTCATTAGCCTGTTTCAAAAAATTTCTCCAACAATTTTTGTCCTGTGCTTTTTCCCGATTTTAGATGTTTAATACCAGCAATAACCTCTTCTTTAACTTATAGGATTATTAAACAATGGTTCAACTTCCTCTTCCTCTTCCCCAAGTTTTCTCTTGAATTATATCATTGACTGATTCATGGAAAACATTAAAGAAATGATTATGCCATTCTTGAATAGAGATTTTGTTATATATAAGACATTTTTTATTAACCAATCTTATAATTGACCAAAAAGCCCTCGAATCATTTACTGAGTCTCTCAACTTTCTGTAACCTGTTTTTTCAACTCTGTTTCTTTGATTTTCTTAACTTGACATTTCTCTTCGTGATGTCACATAGGCTTCCTTTTTTTCTTTCTTATCTTTCTCCTTTTTATAGAGAATCAGAAGCGTTTATAATCCAAAAATTGAGAAAGGGTTGACTGTGCAATAAATGACAAGTCTGATCAGTTGTATTCGGGTTGCGGACTTTTAACCCCACCAACACTTTGATGAAATAAGAAGTTGTTCGCTGGAGGTAGGCAAAAGGGGTCCTACATTGATGGTATGTAAAAACTTCGCCTTTATGATGTAAAAATCGAAGACTACTTAATAACAAATATGGGCTGTG
This sequence comes from Conus ventricosus, assembly GCA_018398815.1. Lineage (NCBI taxonomy): Eukaryota > Metazoa > Mollusca > Gastropoda > Neogastropoda > Conidae > Conus > Conus ventricosus. The sequence continues at coordinate 6,916 of JAFLJL010004852.1, forward strand.
GCTTGATTTAAAATCTACATTTGACAACAGATTGTTTGGAAGTGGAGAAAGGGTAGGGCAAAAGGCATAAACATAAATATTCACAAGAAAGCAGACGGAAACGCACCAATACAAATGCATGTCTTTATGGTTTGCGATGCCATTAAACATTGAAGAAAACCGGGTTAAAAAGACGTGGCTTATTAAAATGCCGAAGGGAAAAATTCAAATAAAAACAGATGGTAGTTTGAAGTTTCTGCCAAAGATCCGCACTGTTCTCTTATTTGCGGGATTACTGGGTGTGGGAAAACTGTCTTCGTACTTGATTTGTTACAAAAAATATACAGGTTTCATTCGAGCACATTGTTATATTCTGCACAACCATTAAGCACAACAAGTCTTACAAAGAAAGGAAGTTATTTTTGGGCAGACGAGAATGTATTTCTAGTTGATCCTAGCGACAAGCTAAGCAACTGTTTAGGATATTTACTATAGGCTATTTAGGGGAACTGAAACCCTGTTTATTATTGATGACTGTTCGCTGAACGAGACATTGTTAAAAAAAGAAAAGCTATGTCAAAGCTAGCCTTATAGTGGGCGCCACGC
>JAFLJL010004853.1:0-16027 GCA_018398815.1 Conus ventricosus
CCGGGCCTATGACGGCCCTGATCATGCTTTAAGAAGCATCAGAGGGAATTAACAAACAATTTAGCAAAACTAGGTGAACTAGATGAGCATATAAAAAGAGAAAAGAAAACTCGTTGAGGCTGACGACCGCATCGTAGGGCGTGAGATTAAAGAAAGAATAAGACAAAGACTAAAAGATCTGAACAAGAAAGATCAGCAAGACTAGAAGTGCTGACTACTAACCAAGACCAATTACGAACTCATGTGAATAGAATAAGAGAAACTATCCGAAAAATTTTATATGAAGACACGACACTAGCAGAACGAATACGAACACTGTTTAGAGAGCAAGGAGTCACATTAGTAAGCGTTATAACAGCCTTAGGATTTGCAATAAGTACACTGGTGATGGCTATTACAGGCGGCGGTGGAGGTCAAAGTCCAGTGCCTCCGCCGCCATCGCCTCCGCCTGATAAATCATGGGTAAAAAAACAGCTTGATCATCTTGCAAGTTTATTAAAAAAATTAGCTGGTAAAGCCGTGGACGCTTTACCAGGAATATTGGGGAGTATTGTTAGCTGGCTTTTGTCTACTGCAAGCAAAGTAGTTGGCTTTATGGCCGAGCATTATGGACATTAGTTCTCTAATAGTTGGGTTAATTTTTAGTAAGATAAAGACCAAGTAATCTAGGCTGTTAATCCAAGAACAAGCGCTGTCTTTTCATATTCATGGTCATCGCGAACAGAGTCCGCGAGCTTGCTGAGTCTTTAATGACTTTGGGGGTTTGGACTTCGGGAATTAGATGACTTAATCTTGGGGTTCTTTTATTGTTTGTAATATTACTGGCTCAGAATTTATGTCGTTTTTCCCAACCTTCTGTTCATTGCCTGCTATAAGAATTTCATTATTATAGTTTATTATTGTACCTATCTGGAGTCTTAGGTCAGAAGGCAGCATGTATAAACCAGTGCCAACAGCAAAGTCTACTTTCGATCTTGCGTATTGTAAAACATGTTGGTACCTTTGAATACTTGAAGGTAAATCAACTGTAGAATTAATGGCGTCCTCTAAATTTGCTAAGTATTGTTTTTGTGCGTCAAAGCCAGTAGAAGGATCAGTTATGCTCGATCTTGCCTGTGCTTGCGCCCCTAGCAAACACCAAACGTAAGTGCGAATAGAGTCGTTTATTCGTTCTATTCCGCCCTAGTTAGGCCCTTAGAAGTGTCTAAGATAAATGTTGTCCATGCTGTTTTATGCTCTTGCTGTAGGGACCGGGCTCAACAGTTGTGCCAAAAAAGAAAGATTTGAAAGGAGGATGCCAGTCATAGTTATACTTTCTGTGCGTGCCCCGAAAATAAAGGTCGCCTAGGCCATGATTATGATCCAACTTTTGTCTAAAGCCTGTCTTGATGTTAATATTGAATTCGTTACAAATCCTTTTAAAAGCCTTCATGTCTATTATGTTGCTGAGTGGATTAAACGGTTTGTCATTTGGTAATGGAGCTTGCAATTCAGTCAAAATACGTCTGAAGGTGTAATAGAAATGAAATCTGTACACTGACCTAACCAAATGATCAGGATGAACTCAAATGATTAGCATACGTACTCCACACCCAGTTGATGCACAAAACACAGCAAAGTTTAAACTGGTTCTGATAAAACTGCATCGGATGACTAAACCACGCTTTCTTGATGCGGTCGTTTTCAATAGGGGGGTTAAGATATCTGCTTAATGGAGTACTCACCTTTTTATGAAAAGAGGCAGTCTGGGTCACAGCAATGTCAAGAGTATCAGTTGCTATATTTTTAAGATTGTAGTGTGGCCCAACAGAATATTTGCATCAGTATATTTGAACGCGCTCATTTTTATTTCGTTCAAAAAATGTTTGTAACAATAACAACCCAAGACGCCCTTCGTTTTTAGAACATGCTATTGATAACAATTGGGGGCCAAAATGGTCGCGCTCCATGAAATATTCTACAAAGTCGTATGGTTTAATATAAGCGAAGCCAAGGAGAATAATAAGGTTCTAAAAGTTGACAAAACAGGGACCAAAGTTAGCGAGTTAACAATACCTGATGGTTATTACGGGTTTTGCTCACTAAAGAAGCAATGAGTAACTTTGACATTACTCTCAAACTTAACAATGCAAATCTAAAAACAATGTTAACATTCAAGCCTGAAGAAGAAGGAGGTTACTATTTTGATAAAGAGCTAGCTAAAATGTTAGGCTTTACGGCTACAATTATAGATTAGAGTTACACCAACCAAAACTTACTTATGAGGGGGAAAGTCCGCTCGATCTTGCATTACATTCATTACTCTATGTTCATTTGGATGAGCTAAGCACTGATGAAAACTTATATGATGGAAGGCCCTCAACTGTTTTAAGAGCTCTTCCATCAGGGAAAGCTGCATATTGCGATTATGAAATTATACAATTCCCCAATTTACAGTTTAAAAGATTAGTTTGCGGGAGGGTTGGATCATTTAATATAAAAATTGCAGACAAAACAGGGAAAGTCGTGAAATGTGATAACCTGCACATTGTTTTGGAAATAAAATAATGCGTTACTAAAAAATAATGTCGCGTGGGCCAGAAGAACCAGGAGTTACATTAGCGCCTGTAAGGTGTATAACTTTAGAATTAAAAGACCTTGCAGACGTTGCGGACTTTTAACAGAATGGTGAGATAGGCGCTTTGTATGGTTTTGAGTACACTAAAGATGGTGATTATTAAACGCAAAGAGGTTGGCGACAACAAAAAGTTTCCTAAACTAGAACAACTGCGCAATCTAGAGGCAAATAATGTTGGCCAGTATGAATATAAAATAGTTCGAAAACCTGACCTCAAATGGCACTTAGAACCATATTTAGAATGGGACATAAAATTTGAATTCATAAGCCCATTTACATATTTTAGCCGCCAAAAAGTTTCAGAAAAGCATTCAACTCAGGCCCTTTACATGTAAGTCTTATGCCGGACGACAATAGTCGAAAAGAAAATTTAAATAACGCCGTATGGGAAAACAAGTTTCATCCTCCACAGAAAGAAACAGTTGTAAAAAAAGCTTCTACAAAATTACAGTTCTTTCAAGCAGAAAATTAGGAGACACGTTCACAATGATATTTGAAATTTCTGTCTTTAAAGATGTGGAGAGGGATGGGGTTGTGGGCATTAGTGACGACCTTATAAAAGGAATTAATATTAGCTGGCAAAACTTAGACGTTAAACGTCTTAAACGTTACCATCGTCGTTCTTCACAATGGCGAGGATATTAAGATCATAACAACAAGCACAAAATCAATGTTGACTTAAATAGAAACAATCTTACAGAACTAAATTGGATTAATCTTACACACTTAGGCCTTATAGGATTTTATTATACTGAACAAGTTTTAACAGAGGGTATGATAAAAACAATAACCAGATTAGATTAAGTTCTGTTATAAAATATGGAGCAGTTAAACTTTATGACAAAAAATCCTCATTGCTCATTGATTTGTGGGCAGACTGGTTGTGGAAAAACAATATTTATCCTCGACCTGTTACAAACAGTTTATCGTTATAATTTTAATCATATTGTGGTTTTCTGTCCAACACTTAAATGGAACAAAGCATATCCATGATAGAAGGTTTATATGGACAGATGATGACATATATTTAGTTAATCCTAGCAATAAACTGAGTGAGTGTTTAGAACAGTTTTATAGACTGTTTGAAGGAACGCAGACACTATTTATTATAGATGACTGTTCGGCAGAAAGACACATAGTTAAAAGAGAAACACTTTGTCGAAACTAGCTTTCAGCGGAAGACATGCTGGGATAAGTGTGTGGATTTTATGCCAAAAATATAACTCAGTTTTAAAAGACTTTAGAGAACAGTTAAAGACTGTAGTTCTATTTCACATGAAAGACAGAGACTCATTTGAAGAATGTTTGCGCGAAAATGATGTTATTGAAAATGACCAGGAAAAAACACAGGATTAAACAAAACTGAAATCTGAAAAGTTTAGTAAATTTAGTATTGAAAACGGATAACCCTACACAGTATGTTTGTTTGTAAATAATCGTTATTTTTTGGTTATTGAAGTCCTTACTTGTCAGAGAACAGGAAAACCTTTATTCTGGGCCACTTTCGCCCGAAACTGGTTGAGGGCGAAAGTGGCCCAGAATGAAGGTTTCCTGTTCTCTAGCTGCAATGCCCACCTAGTGGTCCTTCCACTGGCAGACTTCATCCTCTCTAAAAACTGAAGAGGCGAGTGGTCTGTCTGTACCACAAATGGTACCCCATACAAGTAGGACTGAACTTCTGGATACCCACACCATGGCCAAACACTCTTTCTCCACGGTGGGGTAGTTCAGTTCCGCCTGGTTCAGTTTCTGCTGGCACATGCTACCGGCGGATTCCGTCCTCATATCGCTGTCCAAGCATCGCACCCAGCCCAGTTCCAGACGCGTCTGTCTGCAACACAAACTCTTTCCCTGGCACTGGCAAACTGCAAACAGGTGGCTCACAAACCTGTCTTTGAGTGTCTGAAAAGCTCCATCACACTGATCGTTCCACTCCACACGTCGAGCTTACTTCCTTGGTCAAGTCGGTCAGGGGTTTTGCTATATCAGCGAAATGGGGCACAAATCGCCGATAGTACCCCACTAAACCCAGGAAACTCCGCACTGTTTTTTTGGTCATGGGCCGTGATGCCTCCCTGATACGTCCCATCTTATCCTCTCCCGGCCTGATCTGTCCTCCACCAATCGTGTGACCCAGATATACTATCTCGTGACCTCCCAACCTCACACTTAGACGGTTGGCTGTGAGTGAACACTCCTGTAATCGCTGGAACACTTTCATCAGCGTCTGGATATGCTGGTCCGGTCTTCAGTGGCCACCAAAATGTCATCGATGATAGTTGTCTACATCCTGGCACTCTAACGGCAGCAGCAGCTTCTCCATCATTCTGGTGAACACAGCACCAGATGTGCACAGCCCGAACGGCATCACCCGCCATTGAAAATGTCTTCTGGCGTAGAGAATGCTGTCTTAGGGCGATCGTCTTTGCCCATAGGAATCTGCAATACCCTTTTGCCAAGTCGATCTTGCTGAATATCTGCTTTTCACCCAACTTGGCAAACAAGTATTCAACATCTGGCATCGGCTCCGCGTCGAACTCCATGACCTTATTCAAGCGCCGGAAATCTACGCAGAAACGGATTTTTCCGTCCTTTTTCTTCACCAGAACGATCGGCGAACAATATGGTGACACTGATGGCTCGATACCCCCATTTCTAGCATAGCCCTGACTTCCTCTCGAACGGTCTCCTTTGAGTGAAAGGTACTGGGTACGGCTTTGCCCTTACAGATGTATCAGTGTTCAACTTGATCTGACATGCCTCCAAAGGTGTACAACCTGGCACGTCTGTCAGCACTTGACTAAACTTCTGCACCACTGCCGAAGCTGCGAGGCAAAATCCGGATCGGTAGCGAGTACGACCACATCCTTGGGTCCCTCTGTAGCGACCAACGGAATGGTGGGAAGATCCCGACCACTAAACGGGGTCACCATCTCCTCTTCGGGTCCCTCCTCAATTACCACAGCTGACGCCGTCACCTGACTTCCTGAGATATCTCGCTCCCTGAACTGCCTTCAGAAGGTTAGCGTGGTACAGTTTCGTCTTTGCCCCCACAGCAATTCTGTAGTCCACCTCTCCCACGCGCTCTAGCACTGGATAAGGTCCCTGCCAGGGCTAACTCAAGCTTGTTGTTCTTAGTAGGCCGAAGGATTAACACCTGGATCCTGGCCTGAACACCCTGGTTTAGCCTTGACGTCGAAATGACGCTTGTACCTTGCTGCTGCCGACGACAAGTTCTCCTGGGCAATCGCACACGATTCTGCAATCCGGTTGCGCAAGGACACCACATACTCTCCAACCGCCCTCAGTTCCTGGCGCTCTGGTTGAACCCATATGTCCCTGAGCACCCTCATAGGACCCCTGACTCGCCGTCCATACAATAACTCGAAGGGTGAGAATCCTGTACTCTCCTGGGGCACCTCTCGATAAGCGAATAAGAGTGCTGGAATCCACCGGTCCATTCCATAGGCTTTTCCTGAGCTAGGCGACGCAAACATACTCTTGAGGGTGCCATTGAACTGCTCAACCAAAACCGTTGCACTGCGCATGGTAGGGTGTCGTCCGAAGGCCTCTGACTGACAGCAGCCGATACACTTCACTCATAACCTGACCAGTAAACTGCGTCCCCCTGTCCGTCAGTACAGTTTCAGGGATTCCCGTCCTTGTCCACAGGTTGAAAGTTGCTTCTGCTACGACCTCAGCCGAAATTTGACGCAACGGCACCGCCTCTGGATACGAGTTGCAAAGTCCACCATCACTAATATATACCGATATCGTTGTTGGATGCCGGAACCACAGGACCGATGATGTCTATTGCCACCTTCTCAAATGGTTCCTTAGCTAGTGGCATTTAACCAGAGGAACTTTCGGGACTCTCCCCTTGTCTACCGTCCTCTGACACGCCAAACACGACTGGCAGTAACGACGGATATCAGCGCACATTCCTGGCCAGTAAAAATTCCCGAACACCCGATCCTTGGTCTTTGCTGCTCCAGGTGACCAGACATCGGAATGTCGTGCCCAGAGCATCACGGACACCCGCAACTCACCGGGTACGCACACCTGGGTGACGTTTTCCCGTGGCCCTTGATACCTCTCATCAGCACTCCAGCCTTCCTAAAGTATTTGACCTGACCATACTTGGTCTGGAAAACGGTGCCCTGCTGGCAAGCCTCTCTCGCCTTACTGAGCGTGTCATCCCTGTCCTGCAACTGGGTCAACTTCTCTGGTGTGACATCCAGCACCGTCTCCTTCACCGGTAGAGGAAGCACCCCTTGCTGTTCCTTCTTCCTCTGGGCCCTGGTCACTACAGCACTGACCAGTGTGGGGTCAGCATACACGGGAACTCTCGTCCATCCCGAATCTCCTTCCTTCCTGGCAAAGTTCCCTATAGCACCATCCTCCACGGGGCTGACCATAACTAACACCTCTATCTGCCTTGGATAAAAGGGGTGACAGCATCCACGACGGCCACTGGCAACAAACTCTGGCACTTAGACGACGCCAAGACCACCGGTACAGACTCTCCTGTGTAGGCATCTCTCGAGACCAGCCTCTCAGCAACGACGGTATATCCTGCTCCGGTGTCGCGTAATGCATGGCAGGAACCCCATTGACCGTAACCACACACCGAGGGTTGTACTCTTGGTTAGCACAAGGTCCACATAAGGTGGGCACTGCCTGACCCGTGCTCTCCCTCCTACTCCAGACAGCGTGTAACCCACTGGGTTCAGGAACCTCCTAGCGACATGCCCGGGCTTCCTGCAATTGTAACACACCCATCAGAGACCTCGGGTTTTGCGGCCTATTCCTCTCCCCGCCATTTCTTGACTGGCTGGGCGTCTGACCTGGCGGTGGGCTCCCTCCTTGACTTTCTTTGGGTCCATCAGCTGGATTCTCTCCTCTGGACCGATCCGACTTAGCTCCTGCCCATGCGTTTGGCCTCAGCCAGCACAGTGGCTTCTCTAGCTACCTTATCTGCCGTCTGAGGACATGTCCGCTTCACCTCCACCGTGAACTCTAGATTAAGGAGCTGGAAGAATTGCTCCTGTAGGATCAGATCCTTGACATCTCCACATCGTTCTCATCCTTCCCTGCTGCTGTGCACCACAAGGAAAACCAGCGCCTCATTTTTGCTAGCAGCTGACCAAAAGTCTCAGCAGCATCCTTCCTCACCGACCGAAACTTCTTCCTATATGCCTCGGGCGTCAGGCGAAAGTGCTTAAACAGAGCGCTTTTAACCGCCGTATAGGACCCTAATTCCTCCGCACTGAGTCGCATGATCGCTTCCTTGCCTTCCCTCGAAGTACTGCGATCAGACGAGTGGGCCACGACGTCTGGGACCATTTGCACAGCTCAGCGACTCGCTCAACGTGTGCCAATAAACGTATCCACATCGTCTCCATCACTAAGGGATCTAGGTGGACGTGCTTGGTCTCCTTAACCTCGATGAGACGCTCACGGTACGTTGCCTCGCCTACAACCTGAATCTCTCTCAAGGTAAACTCCCTCTTCCTGGCCTCCTTTTCTTCCTGATCCAACCGCCTCTGTCGAAACCTCTCCTCCTCCTCCTCTCCTTTTGCCTGGCTGCCTCCGGCAACCTTCAGGTCCAATTCAAACTCTCGGGCTCTTCTCTCCTCCTCATCCTTCCGTTGCTGTCGAATTCCCGCCGCCTCACGGGCCATCCTCTCTTCCTCATCCTTCTGTCGCTGTCGAATTCCGCCTCCTCACGGGCCATCCTCTCTTCCTCATCCTTCTGTCGCTGTCGAATTCCCGCCTCCTCACGGGCCATCCTCTTCTCATCCTTCTGTTGCAGCCTAGCCATCTGCTGCTCAGTAGCTTCTCTCTCTTGTTCAAACCTTAAACCGAGTCCGAAACAAACCGAGCCAGAGCATCCCTGCCAGTCCCATTTCTGAACCTATCCTGCCAAACTGGCGATACAGCTCAGTCACATCCATGTCAGCCCTCCTGATACAGTGCCCTAGCGTTCTTCTCAGGCTGACTTCCCGAGCTGCCTTGACGTCCTCTGTTTGTACTGAGGTTAGCCCTAGTATGACGAGGCATGACGTACCGACCTACCATACCACCGACACAATCCAATACCCTCAAGACAATCGATCAACCCGACTCACCTCCGCCGGCTCTAACTCTTCAAAGTGGAACGTCCTCTCAAAGGTATGGGCAACCTCCAACCTGCACACCTGACACCTCACAGTAGATTCTACGCCCCACAACAGCGGATAACTAGGCGAACACTTGCCTACGCTATACACCCCTGGGAAAAACTGGTTACTTTGCTAGTCACCACCCTGATAACCGCCCAAACGCCGCACTAAATCTTGGACAATTTTTTTTTCTTCTTTTTTTTTTTTTTTAAACCAACACTAAGCACACTATCTAAACACACAGCACCATCACTTACTACCACATTAAGTGCCTGTCCTACGCCTGGAAAAACATATTGCTAGACAGGAACACTAACGAAACTTCCTCCCTGTATAGGGGTACGCGCCCTCCAACCTCCCACTAACTACCAAGCACACGACACGGACATGGACTAAGACACCCCCCTTCCGACCCTGCCTATACTACCTTCCACCTACCCAACACAAACTCCCAAGGGTACCCGCATCTCCACCATATTGTCACGGAACGCTAAGCCGGACGTAAAAAAAAACAAAACCCTCCACAACTAACCCATTAAACACATAACACGCCACACAAGAACTGACAATAAAACAATTTTATTCCCGACACAACAATCAATGACCAGAATCTTCTATATATTCGTCTCAGACCCAAGCCTGAAACACACGGTTCCTACGCCAAGGCCGCACAACCAGTTATTTAACCCCTTTTCCAGTCACGGTGTGCAGTGTTTCCCAGATCCGCAGATTACACATAGCATAATACAAATCACTTTTTTTTCCCAACACCAATTCCCCAAAAGGAAAAAAACAACAACCAAACTATACTAACTTCACTTAACTATATCCATTTTAACATATAATTCACTGCGCACATTCGCCCCTTCAGTCATACCTTTTTAATCACCATCCATCCTTCATGTACGCACATCCAAAACCCATGTCTTCGGGTGTTTCAATGTCACACACACAAAAAAACACAAAAAAACCAAAAAACCATGCCACACGACGACAATGTTGACTGTCTCACGACGACGACAGCGGCGGTGACGGTGACCAGACGAACCTGCCTGCCGAAGACGAGAAGACACAACAGTAAACCACACCGGCTTTCACAACAGTGGAGTCACAGCACCGGCGATAACAGCAGCGGTGACACTAAACGGCGACCCAGACGACAGCGCCCGGTGACAGTGACACACTGCTTTTACATCAGTGGAGTCACAGCACCGGCGATAACAGCAGCGGTGGCACACTGACGGCGACACAGACGACAGCGACCAGTGACAGTGACATACTGGCTTCCACATCAGTGGAGTCACAGCACCGGCGATAACAGCAGCGGTGACACACTGACGGCGACACAGACGACAGTGGCACCGCTACGGCACCAGCAGCAAAGGTGACACCAGCAACGGCCAGGCTGTACAGGCCCGGTCGGCTGGGAGGAAAAAGCGAAGGGTTGTAGCACCGGACGGGGGGTAAAGGCTGGGACAACCGTCCGGCACACGCCGGGTGGGGAGTGGCAGGAAGGGTACTTGCAGGCACCTGCGACGATCACCCTGATCCGCCTGGTTGTACCGGGCCACAGGATGGTGGGAATGCGCCCTCACCTGCACTTGACATAGCTGTTACCCTCTAATCGTAGATATGCATAGGGTAACCCCTTAGTTCGCCCTTCCCAGGATTTCCTTTACGCACCCCATTCCTAATTGCTCTACAATCGAGTTACCTCTATAACCATCCCACGTTGTTTATATCACAAAATTATATTTCTCGTACACTCGGTATACACAGAGCTACTCCATAATACACTTCCCACACACACATTCTCAGTCATATTGTAAACCACAAATATCATGTCTCGATTCCAAAGAAAACCAATGGGACAGGACAGGTATATCCCTGGCAATCACCAAGGCATTAGCACACTCCCACAAATCAACAATGTAGGAACAAATCTTAAATCTTATTATTGAATTAGGGTACCACACCCTACAAACCGCGCGGCTTGACACCAATACTTCTTCCACACAACTACCCAATACTTATCCTTTCTAATTAACTTCCATGACACGGCACAATCATAACCTCTACAGCACCAATGGCCAACACACCTTGTCTATGCTTCCCGAAAGCATTTCCGTTCGAACCCCCTGTCACGAATAAGTAAAAAAACTCAATCCAAACATCATGATCGAACCAATGGTAACTATTTACATTTTCATTCAAAACTTCACAACCAAATTTCCTTCTTTCCTTTCCCTTTTCCTTGTTTGCACCTCTCAACACAACCCACTGGTCACAAACCACCATCCACTTTCTCAGCTTGCTTCGTTTTTAGTCACTTATTTTCCCCCCATTTTCTCCCTCTTCCTTTTCCTTAAGAAAACTGGAAATTGATTCAAAATATGAGCTCGTATTTACTTACACGTTTGTACAAGTCGACAGAAATGTGCACAAGACAACGCCATCCTTAACATTACACTACGATCACCTTAACTAACTCCACATACCTGCCACAACACAGAACGATGACAACAACTGCGGGCTGGCCACCCCAGCACCTGAACCTCAGGGTCGCAGCACACAGAAACACAGATGACTTGCACAGCCAAGAGCACATGCTCACGAGGCCGGCTCACCATGTCGACCGAAGTCGGGACCCACAGCACAAACGCTGGCACCAAGACAAAAGCCCAACTGCTCTTCACCAAGGACTTGACCGAAGTGATAGCCACCGGCCCCACCAAACTTTAAAGCCTGGTGACTCAGCACTCACTCCTTGCTGAGTTCTGAACTCTACAACACTGCACGTGCAACGGGACTCCACACGACACAAAACAAGAGACGGAAGGCTAACCCCCTCTCTCCCCACACTTATCCTTTCCTGCCTGTGCCTGGTAGCAAACGCACACCCAGTATATGAATGGAACATACAGGTATCCAACACCCCCACCATCCTTCTGAACCAACAACTCCATATATGGCCCGGTAAGCCTACACCCCCATCGTGGAATGATGCCACGAATCGATCAGAGCCGTCGGCGCGTCTGTACGATTTCCGCGCTGATACAGATCGGTGACAGTTGGTTTTGCGGTCGAAGATGTATAGCGTTGCTAGCCAGACTTCTGTAATGAAGAAGGCTAAGGGCATAAGTAAAGAAGTTGTCAAAAAAATATATATCTCACGACAACTACAAGCAAGTCTCTTTCAAACAAAGTATTTCATCACACAAATGTTAATCTGCGCTCTACTCTTCATCAAGTAAACACAACTGCTGTTACAAGAAATCACTAGTCTCTAACAATAACAAGAGAACTTACGTCAATCCTGAGTTTTCATATGCTGTAGGACATTGGAGAACTTTAAAGATTAACTTGACTGACTTAACAAGAACTTATTTAATAACCTAACAAGAACTTATTTAATAACCTAACAAGAACTTATTTAAGAACCTAACAAGAACTTAACTTAATAACCTAACAAGAACTTATTTAAGAACCTAACTAGTACTTATTTAAGAACTTATCTTTTTGTACTTTACTTGTAATTTACTTGCAATTTACTTGCACGTAACTTAAAAGTACTTTCTATAACTAACTTAACTTGTACTTATCTAGTTCTTAACTTGTACTTTATCTAGTTCTTAAAAACTATTCCATAGAAAATGGGTCTACAACAGGAGGTTGCACTTTTTTTGCAGAAGTGGCTCTTCTTCTTTTACTGGGGTTGTGGGGGTTTGTAACTTTGCTGCTAAGTATGGCGTTAGACATTTGTATGCTAAACTCCCCCACCAACAACAACAGCAGCAAATACATAATAATACATCTTATCGTTTGTTTGTGATTGTGTTGTTGTTAATTGAGCTGTGGTGCTGGCAGTGATGTTGTATTACTATCTAACAATTTTTGTTTTGCTGATTGGTTTGCTTTTTGCAGTCTGTTCCATTCAGCTAGTTTACGCCCCGCCTCAACACGTCCAGGACTTTTAGACTTAGTAACACTACTCACTTGTGGTACATTCACTTGTGGTACATTCTGCTCCTGCGGAGGGCCCTGCGGATTGTCCTGCGGATTGTCCTGCGGGGTCTTCTTCTCCTGATCGCTCATTTTTTTTATTGCGATTAAATTTAATATGATCAAATTAATATGATTAAAAGTAATTAATCCCATGATGAATGGGCATAACATCGTCCAAATCTGTAGTACATGTCACATGCAAGAGTTTCTAGTGACTGTTTAAAACCGGATCTTGTGATAGTCGTATTTTAAATCTTCTTCTGAATCAACTGGCGCCATCTTACTTACTAACTTAGCATATAAACTAATCATTGTCTGGCCCACTGATCTAACCATTTTTGACCCTAGCTGTGCTTCGTACCTAGCGTAGTACTTCTCAATGTCTGATGTAAACAGTTGTTGAATCTGCTCAATACTTAGTTCAACACCTAAATACTGTTTAGTTTTTCCACACGCAGCCAGAGAGTATAATCTTTCTTTATGGCAGTTGTCTGTTGAGTAGCCTGCTTGCTCCTCACACTTTAATAGTTCGTCACAATCCATTTTTAAAAACAATAAAAAATAATATAATACTTTTAAAACCATGAGTTTAACGTTGGTTAATTATGCAGTGCCTATCGCTGGTGTTATAGTCTATTCAACCCTTGCAAAATGTTTGTTTAGGAATAAAACCGCCCAACATGGGAAAGATAGAAGATTCACCAAAACTAGTTGCAACTTTATTTTTAGCTTTAACAACAAAAGATTATTTGATTAAAAGCACATAGACAGCCTTTCGTATTATGATTATTTTAATTATTTTTTTAGTTAATAAAAAGATGAGTGAAAAAAAGATTATCAATACGATTTACACTCCGCTGTGATTAGCGGCCTTAGTATAGGCTATAGCGTGCTAGCAAAAAACATGTTTAAATGAAGCCGGCGGATCTAGGAAGGTTAGACATTGAGGACGTTGTTAAGGTTTATAGTTGTAATTACTGCAGGGATTGCGTCAAAAGACTTTCTTGTTACACAGGGGATTATCCCAGAAAATATTAGTTCATAGAAAGATTAATTTAGAAAATATTAATTTATAAAAGATGTCTGGATTGGATCTGATGGTAGGAGGAGCTATTGTTAACGCTTTGGCCTTCTCTGGAAGCAATTATATGTTTAGTAAATTGCGGTCCGATGAAGAGAGAGCAAGACATAACAAGGCAATGGAAGATTTAGCTAAGGCGAGAGACGCTTACGAGAAAAGACGAATTGCCCACTTAGACGCCATTAATAAAAAGTTAAGAGAACAGGAATTGCGCCAAAAGACTTTCTTATTACGCAGGGAATTAACCAGAAAATATTAGTTCATAGAAAGATTAATCTAGAAAATATTAATTTATAAAAAGATGGCAGGAGAGTAGTTATGATGGTAGGAGGAGCTTTGTTAATGCCTTAGCCTTCTCTGGAAGCAATTATATGTTTAGTAAATTGCGGTCCGACGAAGAGAGAGCAAGACATAACAAGGCAATGGAAGATTTAGCTAAGGCAAGAGACGCTTATGAGAAAAGGCGAATTGCTCACTTAGACTTTATTAATAAAAGTTAAGGGAACAGGGTCATGCAGAGCACACATTTACAGACGTTGATGAGGCAATGAATGAGTATTATTAGTTGACAGGAAAGAAGTTTCTAACATCGCCACCGCCAGAACTGTCTGACTTTTATGAGCCATCAGAAGAACAGAAAATAGCAGAAATTGGTTTTATTGTGGGTGCTATGGGAGCAATCTATATTCTTGCACAAACAATTTAAAATCCAATTAAAAAACAGCCCTTCTTATGGATAAGCACAAAATATATTATTCTCCTAAAGGGTATTGGAAGGAAAGGCTGCTATTGAAAAACTGAGTAAAGCTGCTAGAGTGTCTGAATCAGATGCGAAAGACTGGCTTTCAAAACAAGCAATTTGGCAAATATATCTACCTGCCCCAAAAGAATAATAAGGCCTCGATTTGTTAATTCAGTTCCTAATGACACACACCAGTGGACTTGCTCTATCTTCCACATGATAAAGTTAGAAGAAAAAAGTTTAAGTATGCTCTGACAGTTGTGACATGGCTTCAAGATACAAAGACGCCGAACCTTTAACGGTAAAAGCTCAAACTGCTGTGGCTGTGGCTTTACAACAAATATACATGCGAGGCCCATTAAAGTATCCCAGGATGACCCAATGTTGATGATGGAAAAGAGTTTAAAGGCTCTGCCAACCAGCTGTTTTTAAAACATCATGTCACAGTTAGGAGAGGGATCCCAGGCAAACCATCGATCGCAAGCCACTAGTAGAAAACTTTAATAAGAATCTAGCTGAACGCCTGTTTACCTATCAATATCACAGAGAAATTATGGACACTACGAAGTACAGAACGCGCAACACAGAAATGGGTTAGGAGATTGCCGGCAGTCTTACGCGCCATGAACAATGAAGAATTTAAAGCAACAGGCCTTAAACCAGTAAACGCAATCAAGTTAAAAAAAAATTAGCATTACTGAAGATGCGCAGGGGACTCAAAAACTCTTGCCGTTTGGACTAAAAGTAAGATACTTGTATGCTCCTGGAGAGGCAGAGGGTGATGTTAGAATTAGAGCCACAGATCCCATATGGAGTGTAGATGTTATGAAGTTGAAGAATTATGAAAACAACCCCTCCTGTATATTATTTAAGAGAGACTCTCTCTGCTAGCGGTGCATATACGTCTTCTTCTTCGTCGATCACCACGTTAGATGGATACACCAGTCTGCCTCGCAAACGCTGCCGTCCTCTCCAGGGCTGCCTGGCCGCCATGCAGCTTCTCGTTCAGGGCCTTTGCCTCAGGCACGTTTCGTTCCTCAGGGCGTCATGCAGATGGCAGTGCTGCAGGAGATGTTCGGTTGTCATAGCAGCTGTGTGGCATGGGCACATCTCTGACTGTCCGATCTTCATCTGTTATACAAGGTGAGCGTTCAGCCTGTTGTGACCCGTCCTGAGCCTCAAGATGATGACCTGAGTCAGCCCTGCTCAGGCTGTGGTAGCTGTCATTTTTGTTGTATGCCGGATGCCGCTGAGACATTTCTTTTGGACAATGCTCCTGACGATGGTTTTTTCGTCCTTGTATGACACGGAAGTGTCTGTTGGTCCAGCTTTCCGCCCTCCTTGGCCCGAGCTCGCAATCTCGTTCTTCCCTGTACCCGCAGTATTTTGTTGCAGGGATCCACTGTAGGCCTGTAAAG
>JAFLJL010004854.1:0-15819 GCA_018398815.1 Conus ventricosus
CGAAATTTTAAAAAAAGTTGAGCGATCTACACCGTTAGCCGGTTGAATCAAATAATGAGGATAAAATATAGCCGAGTAACGACAATAGCACTATGGTCACAACCAATACGGCTATAAACGAGGCTATTAATTGCAAGGTTGGGTCATTAAGAAAACGTTCGAAATGCGAGGTAAATCGGTTAGCAAAAGTGAATCCCGCCCATAATGCTATCCCCCAGGTCACCAGTGACAGACTTTCACGCACAAATCCTCTCACCAGGCCGATCAGAAATGAAACTCCTACTATGACAAGTATGGCGACATCAAGCACCGACATGTTATAAACTCCCGCGATTATGGAAACGATTTCAGAAAACCTTTGACCCCTGTTTTTTCTTTAACCGTTTCTAATGCGCGCGCTGCAGTCACTCTTTTTTCATACGGGCCGACCCAGACACGGGTTAGCTTGCCAGCATCGGTATCAATCACTTCATACCTTGAGTCGAAGCCTTTTTTGATTTAATTTGGTGATCAGGTTTTGCGCATTTTCGGTTTGGAAAAGTGCCAACTCGTACCACCCATCCTCGAGCCACATCATCCCCCTTTTAAAATTTGGGCAGATTGATCTGGTTGGGGTGCTTGTTCTTCAATGTCTTCTTGTTCTAATGCAGCCTGTTCGTCAGGTTTTATCGCTGGCCACTTCTGTCACTTTATCAACTTGTTCCGGCGCTTGAGCCTGTGTAGGCTGATCTATTGCGGTTGTCGTTTCTTCGATGACCTGTAGCTCAGGCGGTGCGTTTTCATCAATAACGACCGGCTGCTGAGTTTGCTCAACATTTTCAGGAACGGGCATAACCCGAGTCGTGAACGTTTCAGTATTCTCATTTTCAACAATCCAATCTTGAACTTCTTCGGTTAGATTATTGGATTTCATGACTCCGCCAGGGCCTTTGCCCTGCAGGATTCATTGGAATAAATATCACGCCCAAAGCCAAGAGCACACAGGCACCAACCAAACGATGCCGAATATTGAAATCTTGCTCAGTTTTTTTTTTTGCCATATCGTCAATTTAACTTTGGGAAATGGGCCAGCACTTCTCCTACTGTATGGAAAGAGCCAAAAACAACTATTCGATCATTAGGCCCGGCTTCTGTACTTGCTGCCTCAAAGGCAGCTGTTGGTGAGGCATTGCAATTATACTTCACCCCCGCTCAACTTGAAGCAGCTGTGCGGATAATTGGCTCTGCTTTCGCGCCTCTGGGCTCATTCAGGCTTGCAAACTGCCATTGATCAATATTTAAGCAGATCAGGCTGATCACCTGCTGAATATCCTTATCTGCAAGCATCCCTAATACGGCAATAGTTTTACCATCTATTGGGTTTTGATCAAGGAAATCATTAAGATCTTCACTGCATCAGTATTATGTGCAACATCTAAAATAACCGGGCACTGTTGATAACTTGTTTGCTGTAATCGACCTTGAATAACGACTTTAGCCAAACCTTCTCTGATTGAGTTTTCATCAACCGGCAGCACGTCTTTTTAAGCAATATAAGGCCATTAAGACACCCGCCGCATTCTTGATTTGGCCCTGACCGCTAATCGATGGCAATGGCAGATGATTAAATTGTAGATAATCGTTGCTAAAGCCGTGCCAATCCCAGCTGTTTTTATGTTTTGAGTAGTCATAATCGCGCCTGATCAATTTCAAATCACGTTAAGCTGATCAGCATGTTTGAGCAGTGAGTCTGGCGGGGAGAAATCACCAATACCGCCGGAATTTCGCGCGGAACAAACCCGCTTTTTCAAAACCTATTTCCTCCCGGGTTTCACCCAGCCATTGAGTATGATCGAGGGCTATATGTGTGAGCAAAACACAATCAGGATCTAAAATATTGACTGAATCCAGCCGTCCCCCATCCCTGTTTCCATTTCTTACATCAGGCTTAATTGTGATAACAGTCAAGGCGCCCAAGTGGAAAAATTAAAAAATATGCAGCGCGGGATCCCCCCCCGTCTAAATTTTTTTCAAAAGCATCAATCCGCCGATCTTAAAGATTTTACGTTTGCCGATGCGTTCATTGAAATAATTAAAGGGGAAAGAAAATGCGTTGTTGAATACCCTCTTGTGCATAAATTGATTCCGCATCGTACTGATAACCTTTGCCATTGGGGCCACCAAAAAATAATATCTTAATTATAAAGATCTGGATTTAAACGCGAAAAACTGGTTGCCCCTCCCCCAGGGGTCATATCAATAGCCCAAAAAAATGCACAGTTTGTCATATCTCCAACTTTAAAAGAGCGGGCTGGTTTACTTGTCACTTATACTTCAGATTCTTCGCTTCAAAGGGCCCTGCCAGCCTCAACCGGGGAATAAAATCCCCTTCGAAATCCCGCCCCTGCATCATCGATAAAAACCGATTCAACTTGACCCAACCCGGAGGCACGATCAACCCCAACGCGCCTGATCAAGAAAAAAAATTCAGAGCCCCTGAAATCCTTCGGGCAATTTTTCACGGCGGTCTTTTAAATCACCCGGGACCTGCGAATCGACAAATGCTTTGGGGCTCGGCGATAATAATGTCGCCCACATGGCCAAAAAAGCGGAAACACCACCCAGGGTGGGTCTGTTAAGTCGAAAAAAAAGGGCAGCCTTGCTCATCAAGCGGCGAGTACCGTGAGGTTTTGGCCATTTGCATCAACGAAAATACTTTTCCGCATCGCGCACCCCGCGGCGGAAAAAAAAAATAGGAATCCCCCATCAATCCCCGTTGTGCGCCAAAAACAAATTTTTCCCCCCGAACAAAACCCCATTGAACCCCCCTTTAAATTAAACTCAAACGCTGCAACAATAACCGGGGCAACCCCCTTGTTTTTACCGTGCGCCACAATCAGTGCTCAGACTCTTTGGTTTTTTTCTGCGTTCGTTGATTCTGTCTTTATATTTTTTTACTGTCCCTAACAAACCCTTATCCTTGGTTTGGATGTCGTCCGGATTTCGAGAATGAGTCATCACAAACAGCCAATTCGTCTGGTTCTGGCCCAATCCGCATGTGAGCCCGCAACTGGGCAATTTTTTGGGTTTGCGCTCTAACTTGCACTGTAAAGTCAGCACACACTTTTCGCTTTTCTCCAAGGTTTTTGGGGCCAAAACCCTTCTTGCACTGCTGGATTTAATCTTCGGTGGAAAAATTTCTAAACCCCTTCATTGATGATCTTGCAATAATTTTTTACCGCTTTCGAACCGCTATTATAAGCTCGTTTAGCTTACTGCCCCTTTAAACCCCGGGGTTTTATTTCAATCCTTCTTAGATCATGGAAAAGGGCTTGACTGAAAAATGCATCATAAACATTTTCTGCGGAAAAGCCCCGCAAAAATCAAAGGTTGAGCAATTGGATTTTAAACATTACCAGTCGAAAACCTTCCCGGGAGCCACCTCGTATTCTTCAACGTAAAATCCAACTTTAATGCGCTTGCGAAGGTATTGCTTGCCATTGGCTCATATCTGTATCAATTTTCCCTGAAAACTTTGTAATAAGGCAGCGGTTTGATTGCATTGCGCTGCTGTCTCCACCGTGAAACGATTTCGTAAAGGGCCCCCCTTGTTTTTCAATCACCAAAAATTTTTTTGGATTGCCACAGGCAACCGAGTAACAAAGGGTGCCGATCTAAAAATGGCAGGGCTTGTAAATATCGTTTTAAAAGCGGGGCTTTTTGGATAAAATATCATGCCCTGCATCAACGCCCGTACGGCAACCCTCTGCATCCTGAATCGAGTTTGCCCCAAATTTTAATTCGGGTGCGATCTGAGTTTATTTATTGGATTATCTTCTGTAACACTGATTCATTTGAATTTTCGAGTCTAGATATCAAAATTTCTTCCCCCAATAACAGGGTAAGTTCAAAAAAAAGATAAAATTTAGTTTCTTTTTTTTTATTTTCCATTTTTTAATCAAAAGTATTTTCATCTGGGTAAAATTGTTTGTACCCTTTTAAGCTTTCATTTGGGTTAATACCGTTCAACATACATCATTATAATAAAAAAATTAATATTCTGAAGTCAAAAATAAAAAAAACTTCTCGCCAAAATTTCCCTTTAAAAATAGCGCTGTTGGTACGCCCCCGCCGTTGCAGCAGTACCCCCTTTCGGTTTTTAAAACGCAAAAAGTTCTAAAGGTCCCCGGGGGCATGGGGGGGTGGGATATTCCTGAGTTCGCTCAAAACTATGTTACAAAGTTAAAAGATGCCCCGGGGGTCATATCCATTGACCGCTAGCCCTTAACTCGGTTGTTAAAACGGGGAAATCAAACGGCTTGGCAAAAAGGGGTGATCGCGGGGCCATTTGGTAACGCTTAGGTATTCAAAAAACCCTACCAAACATTTTGGCACCCGGGCTGTTTCGGCTGAAAGCCAACCAAATTTTTGCTGGATTTAAATATGGGGGCGGCGAAGGTTTATATGAGCTTATGGAGCACTCAAGCTTGATATTTCGGCTTTTTCAATACCCAAAGCCGGGTCAACCTTTAGGGTGGTTCAAAGAGGAAATTCGAGTAGCCAGAGGAGGGTTGAAATACCGAACGTTGGCCTGGGTTGATGTGTTGCAAGAAATGGTATGTCGGAGTTAACTCCCGGGGGAAATTCAACCGCGATGAAAAGCGGGTTAATCGATGCGGCCGAGTTCAATAATCCGAATCCGATAAGGACTTGGGATGCAGGATTCTCCAAAAATTATCACCTGGCCATTCCATCAAAGCAGGGAAACTTTGAAATTTTTTCAATAAGGCTTGTTTAATAAGTTCCCGAAGAGAAGCATTTTTGAATACGCATCGGAGGCCCGGGTTCAACGGATATGTCCTGAAAAACAGGACCGCTATTTTAATGACTTATTTCGCTTTAAAAACCCACCATGGGGTCAAGGTTCACAGAACACCCCCTGCGGTGATGGATGCTCAATTAAAGCCTGGGATGTCGTTGCAGACAGAATTGCTGGTGAAGATGAGTTTTTTGCCAAGGTGCTGGAGTCACAAAAAGCCTGGGCCAAGCGTGTTGTTCGCTACGAGTACTTAATGCGCCGAACTACCAGGGCGCTTACGAACACTACTTCGGTAGCCTTTAAAATAACCTAGCGCATACCGGGGATTCATTCTTGAATCTCCGGTTTTGTTCGTATATTAGTGCTTAATAAAAGGGTTTGTCGATAAAACTTAATCTCATTAAATGTTATCGCTATGGATAAATTTTTACATTTTGTAGATTCGCTTAGCGTTTGGGTTGGTAAGGCGTTTGCCTGGTGTGTGGTCGTGCTTACCTTTGCCACTTGTTACGAAGTCTTTGTTCGCTATGTGCTCAACGCGCCAACGGTTTGGGCGTTTGATATGAGTGTGCAAATGTACGGGTCACTATTCGTGATGGCAGGTGCTTATGCTTTGGCGCAAGATGCGCATGTTCGCGGTGACGTGCTCTATCGGCTAATGTCACCAGAACCCAGGCGTGGGTTGACTTAACACTTTATATCTTCTTCTTACTGCCAGCGGTATTTGCGCTAACCTGGTATGGTTATGGTTTCGCTAAGGACTCTTGGTTCTACAAAGAAGTGAGCTGGAGTAGCCCGGCTCGAATTCAAATTTATTTTTTTAAAACCCTGATACCGATCGCAGGATTCTTGATTTTTCTGCAGGGTCTTGCTGAATCGATTCGCTGCGTCATGTGCATCCGGGATGGCGTTTGGCCGAAACGCATGCATGATGTCGAAGAAACCGAAACGGCATTAATGCATCAGCGTGAAGATGCAACGGAAGAAAGCAGATCATGACTGACCCGCAAATTGCCATCTTCATGCTCGGTCTTTTCATATTTATGGTCTTGCTGGGTTTTCCAATTGCTTTTACCTGCTGGCCATGGGTCTGGCTTTTGGTTATTACGCCTATTACGATCCGCTCAGAATGGATACGATCTTTGATAATCGCATCTTCGACCTGACTGTCCAGAACACTTTCTCAGTCATGTCAAATGATGTGCTGGTCGCCATTCCGTTATTTTTATTTATGGGCTATATCGTTGAACGCGCCAACATCGTTAATCGATTATTCTTCTCAT
The DNA here is from genome assembly GCA_018398815.1 of Conus ventricosus. Classification (NCBI taxonomy): domain Eukaryota; kingdom Metazoa; phylum Mollusca; class Gastropoda; order Neogastropoda; family Conidae; genus Conus; species Conus ventricosus. Next base: position 6,082 of record JAFLJL010004854.1, read on the forward strand.
TACAGCTTGCCGCACGTCACCTGCCCGGCTCAATGGCGGTTGCTGCACTGGCTACTTGTGCGATTTTTGCCACCGCTACCGGTATTATCGGTGCAGTGGTGACATTAATGGGAATGTTGGCCTTACCGGCCATGCTGAAGGCCGGTTATGACAGAGTTTTGCCTCGGGGGTTATTTGTGCGGGCGGTTTGCCTGGGTATTTTAATCCCACCAAGCATTATGCTAATCGTTTATGCCGCCATCGCAGAACTGTCGCCACTGAGGCTCTATGCAGCAGCGATGTTCCAGGTTTGCTGATTAGCCGGTTTTTACATGTTATATGTCATTATCCGTGCCAGCTTGAATCCATCATTAGCACCAAAACCTAAAGATGAAGATGTACCACCGGTCGGACAGATTATTCTGCAGGTAGTAACGTCCGTTATTCCGTTGGCCTTGTTGATTTTATCCGTGCTTGGCTGCATTCTTTTGGCTTAGCCACCCCGCTGAAGCTGCCGGTGTCGGTGCTATGGGCGGTTTATTACTGGCATTGCTTTACCGTTCCCTGACCTGGGAACGCTTTAAAGAATCGGGTATTTGACCGCCAAAACCTCTGCCATGGTCTGCTGGTTATTTGTCGGCTCCTGGACCTTTGCTTCGGTTTTTTCATACCTTGGCGGTCATGCTTTGATTGAACACTGGATTCTGAGTTTGAGCCTTGGAACCGTTGGGTTTTTAATTCTGGCCCAGGTAATCATTTTTCTTGCTTGGTTGGCCGTTAGAATGGACAGAAATATTGATCATATTTGTACCGATATTCCTGCCGATGCTGGACACATTCATGTTAATCCCTATATGTTTGCCATGTTGATTGCCTTGAATCTACAAACCTCATTTTTGACACCGCCGATGGCTATGTCGGCTTACTATCTTAAAGGGGGTTGCACCGGCCTATATCCAATTAGTTGATATTTTCAGAGGTATCATGCCTTATTTAGCCATTGTTATTTTCACCATGGTTATTATTTATGTTTTCCCCGAGTTGCGCTTTGGCTGCCCGATTATTTCTTTGGTGAGCTGCCACCAAGTAATTAGTCATGTCTCTTCACTCTTTAGGCATAAACCAGGCCGTATCGATTTTAAAACGCGGTGAAGTCAGCGCCGAAGAATTAATTGCCGATTGCCTTAAACGAATTGAAGAATTCGATCAGGATATTCAAGCCTGGGCTTATCTCGATCCTGATTATGCACTTAAGCAAGCCAAACAATGTGATTTGGATAGGCGCAAGGGTAAACAACAGGCCGCTTGCATGGCATACCTATCGCATTAAAAGACATTATTGACAGCGCGGCTGTTGCCGACTGTAAATGGTTGTGAATTATTCAAAGGAAATATCCCAAAAAACGGATTCATTTGTCACTGCCCACTTAAAACAGCAAGGCGCTGTGATTATGGGTAAAACAGTCACCGCTGAACTGGCAACATTTACACCTGGCAAAACCCGTAATCCGACCAATCCGAAACATACGCCTGGCGGCTCTTCCAGCGGTAGTGCTGCAGCGGTTGCCTCTTTTATGGTGCCTGGTGCTCTAGGAACACAAACTAATGGATCAATGATCAGGCCAGCTTCGTTTTGCGGCACCGTAGGTTTATAAGCCGACTTATGGTTTAATCCCTCGACAAGGTATATTGAAACAATCCCCTTTTCTGGATCAGGTTGGCGTTTACTCACGCCATGTTGAGGATGCGCTTTACTTGCAGAAGTCTTAATCGGCTCACACCCTGAAGACCCGGCAACGATTGAAACAACCGTCACGCCAGCTTTATTGGAAACCTGTAATCAACCGCCCCCAATTACGCCCAGATTTGCGCTGGTCAAGACAGCAGCCTGGCATAAGGCAAACAGTGATGCTCAGGCTGGATTGGAGCAAGTTATGGAATTATTAGGCGATCAAGCCGATGTGGTTGATTTAAGCAGTGACTTTAATCAGGCTGGGGCTATTTACAAACGGTTAATGAAGTGGAAATTGCGACTTATTACGATGCAATTTATCAACGTGGCAAAGAGTTGATTAGCCCAAGTCTGACTGCGCAAATCGAACGTGGCAGCCAAGTTACTGCCAAAGGACTACTTGAATGCTAAACATCAGCGTAAAAAACTAAACCTGATTCTTAATGATTTGTTTTTTAACCTATGATGCATTGATCACCCCTTCTGCCATAGGTGAAGCACCTGAAAGCCTTGACTCTACGGGTGACCCTATATTTTGCACAACTTGGAATTTCTGCGGCACGCCGGCTGTAAACCTGCCTTTGCTGAAGGGAAAAAAACAACTTACCGATTGGTGTACAATTAATCGGACAGCATTATGACGATGCGCGATTATTGCGCAGCGCAAACTGGCTGAATAAATTTATTAATTCGCAGGTGGAAAATGAAAAATGAAATGATTGTGGGCTTTCTTGGCACACTTTTTACTTAGCCTGTTTTTATTGGGACTGGCAAATTCAATCGCTAAAACACCTTTCTGGATAATCGTTATCTGGTTTTAATCGGGCCTGGATTGCCTGGTTTCAAGACACCATCAAGAACCCCGAAGCGGAATAGTTTGTCACAGAATTTTTAAGCCACCCTGTCTTTTGGCTCTTTGCCATGAAAATCGCATCCAGATTATCCACGCACGAAACCCCATGGCATCCCTTGTTTCTATGGTAGCGCTACCCAAATGTGGCAGCAAAAAAACGTTTTTCAGTTTTCTATATTCAGGGTGAATGTTACTCGGCTCTCCATTAAATACATCCAAACCCGCCGCGTAAACTTTCCCCGATTTTAACGCATCAATCAACGCCTCATCATCAATGACAGCACCGCGCGCCGTGTTAACAACAATCGCCCCATCGGGCAATTGCGCTATTTTTTCAGCATTTAATAACCTGTAGAATCGGCTGTTGCCGGACAGTGCAATGACAAAACATCCGCCACCTTAAGCAAACTGTCAATATTCTCATGGTAGATAGCGCCATCTTCAGCCTTGGCGTGTAAACGATTGCGATTATGGTAATGAAATCTGCATATCGAATCCTTGTGCCCTTTTTGCGGCAACCTGCCCAACGCGACCCATGCCAATAACGGCAAAGCGCTTGCCGGTATCTGTTTACCCAACATAAAAGTTGGATTCCAGTCATGCCATTGATCATTGTTGACCATGGTTAAACCCTCGCCACCGCGTCTGGCCGCACCCAGCATACACAACATGGCAATTTCGGCGGTGGCGTTGCTAAGCACATCGGGGTGTTGGTGACAATAATACCCTTGGTTTTTGGGCAGCGTCTAAATCGCAATGATCGACTCCCACTGAAAAATTAGCGATCGCCTTAACTTAGCGACAAACGCTCAATAACAGCAGCATTAAACTGCTGGGTATGGCAGCACATGTTTGGCATCGCATTGCTTGGCATGCCCTACTAACTCATCTGCACTGTAACGTTTATCGTCTGGATTAAAATCACAGTCATAGTCGCGACTCAAACGGGCTTCAACGTTATCAGGTAATCTGCGTGTAACAAATATTCTCGCTGGCTTTTTCATCATACTTTTCAGTTCTACCAGAAACTCGGCAAGGTTGCCATGTCTGGTAATTTAAACGCTTTGGGATAATCAACTTTGGTTAAATATAGTTTCCCTTAGCCGGAGCTGTCACACCGCCCTTTGTTCTATCTTCGCTCTCAAGAATTTCTTTGGCCCAAAATATTGATTTTTCATCGCAACTGATACTCGCCAGAACACCAGCAATATTTCTGACCATGTGATGTAAAAACCATCTGCCTTGATATCGAAATAAATAAACTCCCGCTGCTGTTCGATGTTTATATATTCGACAGTCCGTATTGGGCTTTTCGCCTGACAAGCGACCGAACGATAAGCATTAAAATTATGCTTTCGACTAAATATTGCGCCGCTTTTCGCATTCGAAAAACATCAAGATTTCATATTCCCAGGTCACATAGCTTTCAATATGGCCGGACTGATTCTACGCAGGTAAAAATATAACGGTATGACGAGCGATGGCACTAAAACGCGCATGAAATTCATTATCAACCTCTTTTATCCAGGGCATTGATACGGTCTTTGGTAAATTTGAATTGATTCCGCGCAACCATGAATAGCCATCACGCTGCTTATGCGTTTGAAAATGAATGACCTGTCCAGTTGTCGTGCACGCCCGCATCAGTTCGACCCGCGCAATGGACTCGAATTGGTTCATCAGCCACTTTACCAATGGCCGATTCGACAGCTTGCTGAACTGTTTCAACGCCATCTTGAACTTGCCAGCCCCTGAATTGTGAGCCATCATATTCAACCAGCGCTGCAAATGTGTTTAACATGAGTTGGGCAATTGATTTTTCATGGCTGCACTGTAAACCGATTCAATTAAAATCTCAAGAGTTAGAAGATGGTAGATGTTTGACTTAATCAGACAATAGTTCTGCACTATGAATAGCGAATCTTTTTTAAAAATGGTGGGCGCATTTTCCTTTTGATCCAGTTTTAGCTGGGTGGGTTGAAGATGTGCTTCCACATGCTCGAACAATTATTGATTCACCAGAAAATCGACAATGGTTAAGATGCGGTGGAACTTGGTTTGCAGGTGTCAATGTATTGAAAAACAGCGCTAGAGGCGAAGTAGCGAATGGACCCGTCCTTGCGGGTGACTTTGTCGATTTCATCCGAAAGAATTTAGGCTTTGATAAAATCAGTTGGGATTTGGGCCAAATTTCAGTTTGCTACCCGGGTTACCCTAAGCCGATGGAATCTGAATCAAAAGCCGCATTTAATTACAGACTCAATCGCGATGCCGCTCACGTCGATGGTTTGTTGCCAGAAGGCCCTGACCGATTCAGACATTTGCGCGAACATCATGCTTTTATCTTAGGGATACCATTAGTTGAAACCAGCCCCGATGCTTCTCCAGTGGTGGTCTGGGAAGGTTCTCATGAAAAAAATACGCAATGCTTTAAAAGTGCATATGCCGATTTACCCCCAAAATCCTGGGAGATATTGAATGTCACTGCCCTGTATCAAAGCACCCGACGCCAGATTTTCAACTCGTGCAAACGTATAAAAGTATTTGCCAAGCCTGGGAATGTTATTTAATCCACAGACTGGCTCTCCACGGTGTTTCACCCTGGACAGAAAATGCAACGGTAACTGCTGATGGGCGAATGATTGTATTTTAGACCTGACATTTCAGGCCCTGCCGATTGGTTAAATAATCCTTAGGCGCTTAAAGAAAAACCGGCCTGACAAATCAGCCCGGGGCTTCCCCACTAGAATGCCCATCAGTCAATCAAAAAGGATTGCACTATTTATACCCTTATTTTTCATGCAAACCCCTCTATGTCTGACAGCATCTTGTGAACTCCCATGCTGTTTTGACATTTCCCTGGACAATGTTGATTATAATGATCAATTGACAAGAATTCATTCTAGAGAGTAGGGATTGAAACACTAGTTATCATTTCTGTTAAAAATCTTTAACCTTAATAAAAAAATGATATTTAGCTTTCCCAAATTTGGGAAAATAATCGATTTCAATGCTTTTGAAAACTAACTTTCCGACTCCGGTAAAGTGAATTCTTGGTTCAGCAATTTTTACTTTGTTTAACATCAAATTCAAGTATCGCCTCTGTTTCGCCAGATTTAACGAACTAGCTGCAAGTGTTTCTGCTCCATAAACCGGCTTTAACTTCGACTTTGCCAATATCCCGTTCAATCAGGACCTAAACGCCTCAAAGGAGAATTTCACTTTATAATGCCCAGGATAAAATATTGGTGAACACCATATTCCTAACCTGCCAACCTTATCTTCTGGTTGCTGTGCGACAGAAAAGGAAGTTAATTCGTCAATTTCCCTATTCGAGATTCCATATCTTCTGGGTATATTGCAGGAATCTTGCCATCGTATTGTTTGACTAATTAGCCGGCTCACCTTCGTGCCCGTCCACTCTGTAAGCAGTTCGGTTTGGGAAGAGATGATAAGGCATGTTTAACACCCAATCCATCTCTGACAATTAATGGATCGAATCCAGTCCTTGGGATTAAATGAATTCCAAGACATAATATCTTTGTGTACTCGACCTAGAATCACGATCGAATCAGGGGAACGCGTGTATTATTTCCTGATATAGCTGTTTGAATTCAAGATCATCGGTAATTTTCTGAGCAGCCACAGCAAAAGTAGAAAATGAAAATTTTCCTATAAGTAATAAAGCTGTGCTGCTGATTATCATTAAACTCCATTTCGATATTGCAGATATTTAGCGTATATTTTCTGAAGCCCCGTCCGCTAAAAGAGTCACAATACAGGGTTTCATACCAGTAGACAGGCGCCACCCACTCAATACCCTCGAACCAGAATGCACCATAGCCAATCCAGACTAACAAACTGGCTGCGAGGAATATGTGATAGTTTTTTATCCCAACCGATTATTGTTAATGCCAAAAGAACAAAAGGGAGCAAAAAAACCGTAAAGCCTGACGTTTAGTGTAGCCAAATTACCCAAATAAACTCAAGGCCTCTCAATGGTGTGTGTGTAACGCTCACATTTCGAATACTATGTCTTTGCCCAAACCCTAAACCATCTTCTGGATCATAGAGTAGGTAGGTCGGCATCAATGGGTCGCCTGAAGCAAGGTAGTTATAAATAAAAAATAAGATAGCCCCTGAGCCGGCACAAGCTGCAAAGATCATGGTTCCCTTGAAATTATGCCAGCTTCGCGAGTGGTTCAGCCTAATCAAGGCATCGACCGCAAAAGGCAGGCGATTAAAAAAGCTATAGTTTCGGTTAAGAAATAAAAATGCCCAGGCTAAACCCGCTATGGCGGCAAAGCTAATTTTACGATCTTGCAGCCAAACCAATATGCCCAAACCATTACAGCGGTCACTGCAAGTCAGAGGTATGATCAATATAGACCCTTGCATAACCAAAAATAAGGGCTGAATTTTAAAACAATATTGCGGTAATAAAAATTGAATGCCTAATCTTTCACCGGGTTTTTGTCAAAAACCATATGGATATGAAAGCCGCAACGGCTGTCATCAATCTGGAAAACCAACCGCAACACCGGGCATTATCCAGACAGAGTGTGAGGTGGATAACGAGAGAACCAGCCCAGTTGCTCATCGCAAACAATCATTCGATGAAAAAAAGATTTAATTATCCCGGACATTCTGTTTTGAGATCACCTTGCAAAAACAGCCAAGCTGAAACAAATAACTGTTTTCATCAGGGGTTGAATATTGATCTAAATAAATTTTAAATTTACCTATCAACAAGGCTGCAAAAGCTGCAATCAAGGCAAACCCAATACGGATATATGTTTTCCCCGTTATCGCTGGTCATTTTTCATTGATGAAAACAATTAACGTGGGCGAAAAAAAGTCTTTGATCTGGGCAGCAACAAATTGACCGTACTAAATCTTCTTTTTAAATTTTTTTTGAGCGCAATTATATTGTCAGAAATTAAATTTCAAGTTTTAAGTTAGGTTTTCAAGGTGGGTTTTAAATTAATTGTCAGAATCAAGATTCGGTACAGTGAACTAAAAATTGATATAGCGAAAAGATCAAATAATGCTGAGAAGTCAGTTAATTGCAGTATGCTGCAAGTTTTGTTTTAGTAATTGCATTTCGATACGATCGAATTCAAGTAACCCCTTACCGCTAAAATGAATTCTCGGTTCAACAACTGTAATGTCATCAACCGCAACTTTTAATACTACACTCTTCTCCCCGGCGTTTATTTTTGCAAATCCGAGCTGCTTTCGATTCTCTTTCGTCAAGACTCTACGTAACCAACTTCCTCATCACTACTACCTGCACTTTTGAAATAATATTTCACTTCATACGTACCAGGAATGAAATATTGCATCGCCCTATGCCCGAGTAACCCCTCTTTGTCAGCTGGTGCTTTTGCAATACGCCGACCTCTTTTATGTCACCCACTGTGGAATACATTTTTGTGGCATAAAGAGTGGGGATTTGCCCGTTTAGATCTCCAGTAATTTAGGAGGTTTAGCTGGTGTACCTTCGACTAAATAAACAGGCCGGTTAGGGAAATAATAGGAATCAGATGAGTATTGCCAAAACCATAGCGCAATGATCAATGGATCTGATTCCAAACCATGAGGATTCCAGGATGTTTCTGCTAAAAATCGCATCGAAATCCAGTCACAAAACGATTGAGCCTGGTGGTACGCTTTTTATCATTCGGGAATATTGGGTTTTTTTAAGATGATGTTGAATAATTAGTGCGCCCTCTGATAAAAAGTTTTTGCTGAAGCTACGCCAACGAAACTAATTATCGCGCAACAAATTAAAATTTAGCCCACTTTGGCATTCTCCAATCAATACTCAGTAAACGATTCAAACCAAGCCCAGCCAATAAGATCATAAATCCTAAAATATCATAATAGTAAACCGGTGCCACTTCATCAATTCCCTTAAACCAGAAAGCACCGTATCCAAAGCAGATCAATAAGGTGGCTGCTAACATTAACATATAGATACCATCACGCTTCCAGCCGATGATGACTAAAGCGGCCCAGGCAAACAATGACCCTGAAAACCCCATAGACGGGTATTCAATATTGATAAATTCAACTGAATGATACTCCCAGCCTTTTGCGGGAGTAAAAATTAAAGCGGGACGGTTGCGGATACCGGAATCCCAAACCCTCAGTCGGTTGTAATATAATAGGATGGCATTAGCGGATCGCCGACCATTAAATAGTTGTACACAAAGAATAAAACAACTCCAAAATGCACAGCCAGCAAAAAACCCAAGTACTAACTAAAATTTTGATATCACGACTCGTTACAAGTTGAAAAAGAATATGGATAGCAAAAGGTATCGCGATCGGGTTGCGGTTTTAGGTTCGATTTAAAACAAAAGCCCAGGGTAATCTGCTATAGCCGAAAGCTTTTTTCTTCTCTTGCCCAAACCAACCAGATTTAAACCACAACATGATTGTTTTTCGCCCCCTAAAACCTGAGGGGATGACTAGCACCGAACCCTGCATTAACAAAATACGGGCTTGCGAACAGTAGACCAACGCATCCATACCGGAATACCCAATCTTTGCCCTGCTTTGGTCAAAAACCACCACCGCAAAAAGGCCGCAACTGCGTTCATTAACCTTGGATATCCCACCGCTACGCCTGGAACCATCCATAACGCATGTGCAGGCGGATAACGTGAAAACCAGCCAACCTCTTCATCGTTGATAAACCATCCGGTGATAAAATGACTCAACGCCTGGCGGAGCCGCAAGTTTAAGCTTGCCTTTCAGGAAAACCCAAGCCTGAAATAAGTAGCTTTTTCTCGTCAGTAGTCAGGAATCTTTTAAGTAAACATGCTCCCAATTAATAATGCAAACCAATGCTGCAGCAGCGCGGCAAAAATTTGTAAATGAATTATTTCAAAGCCAAAACGCCTGTTAAGAATCTGATTTTATCAGCATAAGAATGTTATATCGATTCGAAAATCTGATTTTAATTTAATTTATCAAAGTTTCTTTGAAAATTTGATCATATAAGCAGATTTAAAACAAACAATGCGTGGTAAATCCTATTGTAATAAAGTTCAAACTGGTGCTGACAAAGCGTACAGCACTTGCTCATCCCTAATTCTTCTCACTCTAGCGCTAGAGCCCCTACATAGCTGTGCGCTGCAATGCTCTTCATCTTAACGAAATTTAG
>JAFLJL010004855.1:0-14749 GCA_018398815.1 Conus ventricosus
TTTTCCAACATCCAACTCTATCTGTCTTCTTGCCCTAGTCACATCACTACGCACACGCTCCCCCCTCTCGCTCTTCTTTTTGCTCGACTCTCCTTTCCTTCCACACACACAGTCACACAGACACAGACACAGACACAGACACACACACACATAACATCAACAACAACAACACTCACACACACGAACGCACACTCGCACAACACTAACACACGCGTGCACGCGAGCGCCCACATACACACACATGTACATTTACACAAAACATACACAGACACACACACACACACACACACACACACACACACACACACACACACACGCGCGCGCGCGCGCCCCCCCCCCCCCCCGCGCGCGCGCAACACACACACATAGACACAAAGATACACAGAAACAGTCAGACGGACAAAACGCACAACACACTTACTGACAGAAGCCAATTTATTGTCAGATTAACCCATGGTTGCACAACACACACACACACACACACACACACACACACACACACACACACACACACACACACACACACACGCACACACACACACACACACACACACAAACACGCGCGCGCGCGCGCTAAACCATACAGTTACGCATTATTCCGTCCCTATTTTCAAGCTGTTCTAGATGAAGACGATGTACGTTAAAGCGAATTCCTTCCGCTCGCACGAAACTTTCGACATTATTGTCGCCATTTTATTTGTACCTCTATTTTCATTTCGGTTTGAAGTTGATCTTCACAGTTTGCTATCATATCCGCATTACCCCCCCCCCCCCCGGCCACCTGCCCCCCCCCCCCCATTCTATTTTTTTCTCTCGATAAGTGTTGATAAAAGAAGCTTCGAGTCATGATGGTTGGTTGTTAACTGCTTTTCATTGTTGTTGTTTCTGTTTTGTCTTGAAGGTTGCGTTGTGGGATTCAAGTGCCATCAGAAACGCTATCTTCTATGTTCAGTACACGCCGGGTCAAACGCACAAGGTCCTCCACAATGAGTTAGTTAGTACTATATCTCTGGCCCTTCAATTTGTGATCCGGGCATGCAGTTTTATTCTGTATTATTGGAAGCCAGCCCACTACACAGACCTTTTCAGGGCCAAACCAAGGGAAAAGAAGTCCTGTCCGAAGAAAGAAAAAAAAAAAGAAAACCCTCAAAAAACAAACACAACAAACAAAAAACAAACAAACAAAGAAACCAAACCAAACCAAACCAACACAAAATAAACAACACCAACAACAGAACCCCCCAAAACAACAACAACAACAACAACAACAACAACAACAACAACAACAAAACCAACCAACCAAACAAAAAAACAAAACAACCAAAAAAAAAACAAAAAAAAACAAAGAAAAGAAAGAAAGAAAGAAAGAAAGAAAGAAAGAAAGAAAGAAACAACAACACAACAACAAAAAGCGAACAAACAAACGGACAACAGAAAACGAACAAACAAACTGACAATAGTAAACATCTATGTAAATATCTACTTGAAATAAGTTGCATGATAACGATTGCATTGACATCCTACAGGATGATAGCAATGGGCAGTGCTGAAGGCCACCAGCGTCCCCCTTCAGTTATGCCCCCGGTTAAAAAAAAAAGTGAACAATTAACGAGAAATATTTGGACGTAACAAAAATACGTAACTACGCCATTTCCTTGCAAAGCAAACACACATTGTTAAATTGACAGCTAACGTCCATCCTGGACAAAGTTACGTTTGCAAAACGTGGCAAACAGATTAAAAAAAAGAAAACTGTAATGCTTTTCATTCTGCATAATGTTATGACTAATTATGTTGACTCCGCTGTCTCAACCAAAATGAAAACGGGATAATCTGTTTATTAAATTCTCTTGGTGCTCACAGGGAACTGGCTAGCTCACCGAGGACAGGGGAAGGGGGGTGGGGTGGGGTGGGTGGGGGGGGGGGTAGGGGGGTAGGGGGGGGGCTACTGTCGTGGCTGCTGACATGTGATAAGGACTAGACAAACTGACGTGCAGACAGACAGAGGAGGACCTGATGGTTTGTTGTTGGGAGGCACTGTGGAGACAGATGGTCAGGCAAAGGCTGCAGACTCAGCAGGATCCTGTGTTTTCGTGGAATGCATTGCAGGGCGGTGAGGACGTAGAGTGCAGTAGTCACACGTGCCTTCAACACATGCGGCTATGCTACATTACTTGACACCTCGTACACGGATTTTGCTACGTTACTTTACACCACGTACACGGATTTTGCTACATTACTTTACACCACATACACAGATATTGCTACATTACTTTACACCTCGTACACGGATTTTGCTACGTTACTTTACACCACGTACACGGATTTTGCTACATTACTTTACACCACATACACAGATATTGCTACATTACTTTACACCACGTGCACAGATATTGCTACATTACTTTACACCACGTGCACAGATATTGCTACATTACTTTACACCACGTACACGGATATTGCTACATTACTTTACACCACGTATACAGATATTGCTACATTACTTTACACCACGTACACAGATATTGCTGCATTACTTTACACCACGTACACAGATATTGCTTGCTACTTTACTTTACACCACGTACACAGATATTGCTACATTACTTTACACTACGTACACAGATGTTGCTACATTACTTTAAAACACATACACAGATATTGCTAAATTACTTTACAACACGTACACGGTTATTGCTAAATTTACTTTGCTACACATACACAGATAATTGCTGCTACATTAAACACAGACACGGATATTGCTACTTTACTTAAAAACACGTACATGGGTATTGCAAAGCTACTTTGCAACACGTACACAATTTCTTGCAATATTTCCAACAATCACAGCACTGATCATGTATAGCAGCAGCAGCAGCAGCAGCAGCAGCAGCAGCAGCAGCAGCAGCAGCAGCAGCAGCAGCAAGAGCAATAACAACAACACTGACAGTATAGAACAAGAAAAGCACAGAGGCGGATCAGTTAGTTTGTAAGAGGGAAGCATGCATTTGAAGTGCAAAGTGTAAACAGAGGGCACAAAGCTCTCGAGATTGCCAGGATGGGGCATGCTTTCGAAGGCCCCCCCCCCCCCAACCTCCCCCTCCTCCCTCCTCCATTCGCCAATTGTGTGTGTGTGTGTGTGTGGGGGGGGGGGGGGGGGGGGGGGGGGGTTGAAAGGTATTTCATGTACACCTAGTGTGCCCCCCCCCCCTCATTCACTCCTGCAACAACAATCATCTCCTCCTCCTCTTCCTCCTCCTCCTCCTCCTCCTCCTCAGCACGTTCTCTAGTCCAAGACAGGTGCGGTACAACAATACAAAGATGGAAGAGCGAGCACAGGAAACTTGGCATAGCCTACATGCACTTTCGATACAATGAGCGCACGTGCACAGTCACGTGTTCTAACAAACTGATTGTCTGTCTGTAAGTCTGTCTGTAAGTCTGTCTGTCTGTCTGTCTGTCTCTCCCTCTCTCTCTCTCTCTCTCTCTCCTCTCTCTCTCTCTCTCTCTCTCCCCTCTCTCTCTCTCTCTCTCTTACGTGAAAACGTAAATGACAATGAAACACACATTTTGTTCACCTGCCCGACCCATTTAAAAGAAATGCATTGCAAGCCATGCTAATTCGTGATGACTTTAGCGATGAAAACAAAACAAGCCCTGGTGGGAAATGTAAGTATCTTCTTCCGGAGAACTTGTATGGGCTGACCTGCTCACTGAAGAAGTCTGTCCAACAGGAAGGGTAACTCTTGCTCCAGTGAGAAGATAACTTACACGCCCCATGACCTCAAACGGACGCTGCTCATGGCACCAATTCACATAACACCTGTGCAGACACAAAGCAAACGTAAGAAACGAGGAGATCCCACCCCAGCATGACGGAACGCTCAAAGTCAACATAGTTATGTACGCTTACACAGCAACAACAACTAAGGCATGAACAAGGCGTGTTCAAAGCTTGCCAAAATACCTTGCATTCAGCACACGAACAGACTAACAAGAAATGAAGAACTGAATAAACGAAAACCAACATCTTATTTTTTCAAAATTGGCACAGGTTTTTATTATTATTATTTTTTTTTTTTACCTTGAACATTGTCAAACGGAAGACGTAGTTCCACAGAAATAAATCGTTTTCTGTCTGCGCTGTGTCTGGATATCTCCTAGGTGAATTTGGTGCCGTAAAGAGCATGTGTTTGGGCTTACGGGTGTTAGGTATTTCTTCAGTTGTAGCTCTGTGCGTTTGTTGGTGCAGTTTGGAACATCCCTTCTTGGAGATGTCTTCTTGTTTGCTCTGTGTGCTTTGTATCTGCTCTGTGTACTTTGTATCTTTGTATATTGGTAGGCAAATTAGTGCCAAAAAGCAGCTTTTCTTGGAAGTTATGATCCGTTTTTGTCTCATTATTGAAGCAGTGACCACCCTTGCTGTTTGCTGTTAACCGTTCTCTGCCTCCTTAATTGACTTTCCTTTCGTAGCAGTCCAATCGACGTTATCTCTGTTTGAACCACTTGTACTGTTTGACGATTCGAAAGATCAGAAGGCCACGCCAGTCTTGAACTGATGTAACTTGGGTTTGTTAAGTTGTTGCTGTGCGTATGTACTGGGCCCAAGGTATATGGGCAAGAATGGAAAGTCCCTTTTTGTGTCTGCATATATACCAAACGAACTGGGTCCACAAGCAGCATTCGTTTGGAGTCGTGGGTGCATTACAGTTATGGAAGCGAGAGTTACCCTTCTTGTTTGTTTCTTTACTGTTCACTGTTCCCTGCCTCACGATTTTTTTCGTTAAGGTTATTGTTATGAGATGATTAGTTGCTCTGGTCTGTAGGAATAATGAGCCATCACATTGCAATTCATACATTTGTATAGTTTTGTTTATATTTCCTTAGCTAGGGAGGTGTATTATCTTACTTCATAGAAGTGTGTACTTTGTAGTTGTTTGTACTACGCGGTGTATTGAACAAAATCGGAAGGTCTGTGGCCTATGCTAAATAAATAATTTTTCCCTATCTCTCTGTGTCTCTGTCTCTGTCTCTGTGGGAGATCTGGCTGGGGATGGGGTTGGTGTGGGGAGGCGGGATATCTTATACAATGACAGGAAGCCAGTGAAGACGGTTTAACCGAAAACTGATTGTGGGCTCCACCTTGATGGTGTTGAGTCCCCCTCAGCCAAACGACAGTCTGTTTGAGGGGACTCAACACCATCAAGGGAATCCTCACCACTACCAGTGATGAGAGAAGAAGTGGAAGAAGCCATCGGCAGCCTTCCGGCAGGGAAATCACCTGGAGCAGACAATATTCCAGCAGAGCTGCTCAAACATGGAGGGAAGGAATTGGTCACTCTAGTAACATCGATTTGTCAGAAGATCTGGGAGACAAAACAGTGGCCCACAGAATGGACTCAATCACTCATCATCCCCCTGCCCAAAAAGGGAAATCTACGCCAATGCCAGAACTACAGAACAATAAGTCTCATTAGCCACACCAGTAAAATCATGCTCAGAGTCATCTTGAATCGACTGAAGAAAGAGGCGGAAGAACACCTGGCGGAAGAACAAGCTGGATTCAGGGCAGGCAGAAGCACAGTAGAACAGATCTTCACCTGCCGGATACTGATGGAGAAACATCTGCAACATCAGAGAGACCTGTTCCACAACTTCATTGACTTTAGGAAAGCGTTTGACAGGGTGTGGCACAAGGGTCTGTGGCAGGTGCTCAGAAAGTTTGGCATAGAGGAGGGTCTCGTCCAAACCATCCAGGCGCTGTATAACACCGCCAGCAGCGCAGTCCTCCTCAACAACCAGATAGGGGACTACTTCAAGACCACAGTTGGAGTCCGTCAAGGCTGCCTGCTATCTCCCGTACTGTTCAATCTCTTCCTGGAAAACATCATGCGTGAAACCCTCCATGACGTCCACTCCACTGTCTCCATCGGAGGAAGAATCATCAATAATCTGAGGTTCGCAGATGACATCGACCTGATGGGAGGCAGCAACGAAGAACTACAAGACCTGACAAAGAGACTGGAAGAAAGGGCAGGTGCATATGGAATGGAAGTGAGCACAGAAAAAAGCAAAGTCCTGGTCAACAGCACAACCAACACCCATGCTGAAATCTACATGAACGGACAACAGCTTGAAGAAGTGGGCGCTTTCAAATACCTTGGCGCCACTCTCACCAAAGACGGTCGCTCTACAACAGAAATCAAGACCAGACTAGCGATCGCAACAGCAGCAATGGCAAAGCTAAACAAGATCTGGAAGAGCAGGGAGATCAGCTTTCCTACAAAGATGAAGCTGTACAAGTCCCTGGTGCTGTCCATCCTGCTGTATGGCTGCGAAAGCTGGACCATGACAGCAGAGACCACCAAGAGAATCCAGACGTTTGAAACTAAATGCTTCAGGCGCTTGCTCGGGATCTCTTGGCAAGACCGGAAGACAAACGACGTTGTGAGGAGCCAAATGACATCACTTGCAGGCCCCCAAGAACCCCTCTTGGCAACAGTCAAGAAGAGGAAGCTGTCGTGGTTCGGGCATGTCATACGCCACAATTCACTGCCCAAAACAGTCATCCAGGGCACGCTGGAAGGCGGCAGACGAAGGGGACGACAAGCCAAATGCTGGATGGACAACATCAAAGAATGGACCAGGATGGATGGCCCTACGCTGATGCGACAGGCAGAGGACAGGGCCGGATGGCGGTGTCTGGCTTCGAGAGTGTCTCTCATCTCTCCTCTACGCCCATCATGGGCAAGAGAATGATGATGATGATGATGATTGTGGGCTTGTACGCAGATCAAAACGAATCAACCCGATGTGTCGGCCCAATTTTGAACTTTTTAAGCGAATCTGATTTAAAAAAAAAAATTAAAAAAAGGGGGGGGGGGGAGGGGACGGAAAGTGCAACAAGAGAGACAAGTAAAGACTTAACATGAATGCGAGAAAGACAGGAAAAAGACAGGAAAAGACAACATTTCCGGTCGACCTTTCCAGACATGGACGATAAACCCTTCAAATTGGCCGGCCTGGGAACGGTTCACCGACAGTTTGAAAGGGAAGCGACTGCAGGCGGAAATTGAAACAAACTCGAAAGAAAAACAACTGTGCGCCGAACGAAAGAAACAAACACATTACAAGACGAACACGACGCGTTTCGACTTCTTCGGTATTCTTCAGGCGAGACATATAACATTCAAGACAATGAAAATGAAGAACAAGCAATTACTTGACTTCTCATATTCAGCACCCATTTCTCGCTCTATTTGAGAAGATAAGTAATTGTTAATTTCGTCGTTTTCATTGTCTTGAAAATTGTTTGTCTCACCTGAAGAAGACAAAAGAGGTCAAAACGTGTCGTGTTTGTCTTGAAATTTGTTTGTTTCTTTCAGTTTCATCAAGGAGTGTCGCTGCGTGCGGACTAGTCCATATACGCTACACCACATCCGCTAAATTTTGAGACCACACATGATTTAAAGCTGATGGATAAATAAGTTAATGACTAAGATGAGAGAATTTAAGAAGAGGGTGTCGTGGCTACGACTTAGCAGATGTCTGACCTACGCATAAGCCCAATGTGCTGGTCAGACCTTGAGTGGCTGCCTAGCATTGGTTGTGCCATTACTATCATCGTATATATGTATCTTGAGTGTATGTGTGTGTGTGTGTGCGTGCGTGTGTGCGCGCGTGCGTGCGTGCCTGTGCGCGCGCGCGAGCGCATGTGTGCGTGTGTGTGATGCGTGTGTAAGCGTATGCATGTGTGTATGTATGTGTGTGTGTGCGCGCTTGCGTGCGTGCGTGCATAATCAGTTTTTCTTTTACGTTTATTAGCTGACAGTTGACTTCTACTTGGGTGTGGTTCCGCGGTGGCTCCTAGCCCCTGAGAGAGCCCTTGTTGTCGGCTGGGCGATTGTGAGGCTGGTGGAAAGAAAGTTCAGTGGTTGCAGGCTAGCGGTACCTTTCACCGCCCCCCCCCTCCACCCCCCTGTCATCCTGCCCCCTTGGCTTTCAGTCGCCCGACAAAGGGTCGCCTACACGCCCCCAGGGCTTCACGGTCAATGGCGTTCTATTTGTACAGCTGTAGGGTTGACGTTGATTTGCTGGCAGTTGAAGATTGGAACGTTGAGGGGGCGGGGGGTGGGGGGTGGGTGAGTGGGGGTTGCGGGATGGGGGGGGGGGGGGGGGGTTGGGGTAGAGGGGAAGGGGACAGAGAGGAGAGGTTCGGGGTGGGAAGGGCTGTAACAGGCGTGGCTCATTATTCAACAAGAGAGAGAGAGAGAGGAGAGAGAGAGAGAGAGAGAAGTCTTGTGGTCCTCTGGGAAATGTCGGCAAATCTGAAAATCATGTCGCGCTCCCCACTAACGCACAGAGAAATCAAACACACACACACACACACACACACACACACACACCACACACACACACACACACACGCACGCACGCACGCACGCACGCACGCACAACACACACACACACACACACACACACACACAGAGTGTTCATGACAACACATACAAACCACACTGAAACTCATCATCCCCTATTGTCTGTGGAGACGGCACACAAACTGGGAATACCCTCCCCCCCCCCTCCCCCCATCCCCTACCGCACACCAATCATTACCCCGCACAGCCAAGGTAGAGAGAAAGGACGTAACAGGCTGACACCGTAAATTGTCGCCTGCCAAAGTTCCGAGGCCTTACCTTATCGTGGAAAAAATAGTCGCAGGTGACACAATTTCGGAGTTCTCTCTATCCCAGATTTGTTGCAAATTAAGTTGACATTTGTCGGCAGTGACGATTGATGCTGTGTAGAGGAAACAGGTTACAGCGTACATCATAATGATCTGCTTGAAGTGGACGATGCTAGAGCTTTCTCTGAAAGAAAAAAAAGAATTTTCTGTGTGTGTGTGTGTGTGTGTGTGTGTGTGTGTGTGTGTGTGTGTATGTATGTGTGTGTGTGTGTGTGTGTGTGCGTGTGAGTGAGTGAGTGTGTGTGTGTGTGTGTGTGTGTGTGTGTGTGTGTGTGTGTGTGGTGTGTGTGTGGTGCGAGAGAGAGAGAGAGAGAGAGAGAGAGAGACAGACAGACAGACAGATAGACAAAGATATATATAAATATATATTATATATATATTATATATATATATATATATATATATATATATATATGTTAAAATAAGGTTTTAAAAGGAGTAATCTACAAATTTGTTTCGAGCGTATCGTGTCGTCAGGATGATTTGGTTTGCCCACCGCCGGTGTTATATGGCGTGTGGGCTCCTGTTTGCGGTAGTTTGCACGTGCGGGTTGGCTGCACGTGTTTTTTGAGGTTTTCAGGTTTTGTTTTGGGTGTATTCACTAACAACGATTTCCATTTATGCCTGCAGTTGTTTACTATTTCTGTTTTGGTGTTTAGAGTTGCTAAGTTTGGTTTGCACAGTATTAACCATTTTTTCAGTTAAACATAGGTTGCAACCTTTTTGAAATATTGCTGTATGATGATGCTCTTTTTATGATTTTCCATGATATATTGTAGTTTATTTTTGCGTCTTTAAGTTTCCAGATATATTTACTCAGTTCTGTTTGATTTTTGTATTTTTCTTTATTAAAGGACTGTTTGTGGTTTGCATATATATCTGGTTTTGAAGTGGTTTTCAGTAATTCCTATGTATGTTTCTTTTTCATTTTCTGATGTCACAGTGGCTTGGTATACAATATTGTTGTAAAGGCATTTATTGCTCAGGGGGCACTGTTCTTTTTTTATGCAATTGCAAGATTTCCTTTCTTCACCCTTCTTTGCTGTGTTGGTTTTCATTTTGTTAGATGCGTCGATTAGATTTTTGAGGTTGGGCATGCATGAATACGATAGTTTGACAGTGTTTTTGTTGAATATTTTGTACAGTTTGTGTTCTTTGGGAACGAAGTTGTTAGAATTTTAAAGAATTCTTTCCCTATGTTTGTTTTGAGTTTCCCTTCGTATGGTGGGTTATACCATATGATTTTCCTTTTCCTGTTTTTCTTATTTCTATTTGTGTTGTTGTCTGGGTTGTATTGTAGTTTGTAATTGTACCCGCTTTTTTGCAGTGCTTCTTGATATTCTACTGCTGCATTGTTGAATACTCTTTCATTGCATGACAGGTTTGATAGTCTCTTGTTTTATGCCATTGGGTATGGCTTTTAATACAGATGGTGGTGGTTGCTTTTGATGTATACATAGGTAGGTGTGTCATTGGGCTTCTTGTATGGTTTATATATGTGGTTGTTGAGATCAAGTGTTATGTCTAAGTAGTTAACTACCTTTTTGTTTGCTTCAATGGTGATTTTTAAGTTGTGGTTTTGGAAGATTTTACATAGTTCTTTTTCTTGTTTTCATGGTTCTTGGGTTATTGGTTAGTGCAGCAAGGCCGTGATCTCTGTATAATCCAATTTGTTTTCCAAGTTGTTTCTTGATGTGGATAGCATGAATAGTCCAACCAGTTCGCATGTTTCTGCACCGTCATATGATCCCATGGTTACGTCAAATGTTGAGTTTTTGTTCGTTTTCCTTGATCCAGGTTTCATTTTTGCTGTACAGTTAGCGTTTTCTTGGTATGGAATATGATTTCCATTTCTGACCCTGTAATGTCTGTATGGTTACTAGCAAATTTCAGAGCTTTGGTGAGTAGTTCCTCATCTATGGATGGGTAGAAATCTACTATGTCGAATGTGATGAATACTGTATTGCTTTGTTTAATAAGTTTTTTGAACCATTGAATAACTTCATTTGTGTTCTTCCAGAGGTTGTATTCAGAGTTTGATTTTACATTCTTTATTGTTTTTTCTAAGATTTTCTTACTTTTTTTTGCCTAGTTTAGATTTAGATGGATTTATTAGTCTACATGTTGGGTTGTTGTGGAAGTTAGGCTTGTGGTCCTTGAGTGTTATGACGCTTCTTTTGTTGCTGTCGTTTCTACCCTGTCACTTAGGTCCATGCGATGTGCAAGTTCTTTTTCTTTAGTGCGGATATTGTCAGGTGTATTTTTGTCAGCTTTTTTGTAGTTTTTCTGAATATTTTTGTCAAGGAGTTGGGAGTATTCTTTTGGTTCCAATTTGTAGTAGTTACTGGTTTTATCAGCCTTCACAAATATTTTTTTGTCGTTTTTGTATTTGTTTTATTGGGTTTTTAACGTTGTTTGGAAATCGTTGTTAGGTTTTTTGAATTGAATGTTGGCTATCATTCTTTTCATTTTATCCTCAAACGGTTTTCAATTTCGTCTATGGCTGGTGGTGATCGCCATGATTTGATCAGAAAATGAAAAAGAAACATACATAGGAATTACTGAAAACCACTTCAAAACCAGATATGCAAACCACAAACAGTCCTTTAATAAAGAAAAATACAAAAATCAAACAGAACTGAGTAAAATATATCTGGAAACTTAAAGACGCAAAAATAAACTACATATATCATGGAAAATCATAAAATGAGCATCATCATACAGCAATATTTCAAAAAGGTGCAACCTATGTTTAACTGAAAAATGGTTAATACTGTGCAAACCAAACTTAGCAACTCTAAACACCAAAACAGAAATAGTAAACAACTGCAGGCATAAATGGAAATCGTTGTTAGTGAATACACCCAAAACAAAAACCTGAAAACCTCAAAAAACACGTGCAGCCAACCCGCACGTGCAAACTACCGCAAACAGGAGCCCACACGCCATATAACACCGGCGGTGGGCAAACCAAAATCATCCTGACGACAGCGATACGCTCGAAACAAATTTGTAGATTACTCCTTTTAAAACCTTATTTTAACAAATGTTGCTTCCCAAGGGTTGAGTACTCTAAAAATCGTTTTGGGTATTTGAATCACATTGATCTATATATCTATATATATCTATATATATATCTATATATATCTATATATATATATCTATCTATCTATCTATCTATCTATATATATATATATATATATATATATATATATATATATATATATATATATATATATAATATATTAAAGTGATAAAAAGAGGTAGTGGTTAGGCAAAGATCGGCTCAGAAGCGAATACAGCCCAATGTTCCCTCAAATAATGTATATGCCTCGCGAAATACGTCGCAAAGGGCGGCATATTCATTATCGTGACAATTTTCTGATCGAAGCCTCCAAAATTTGTCGCCGGTGTCGTATATAATACTGTCGCCGTAGAATTGTATCGCAGCGATTGCATTTCATGTGAAATATTGTTGCAGCGACAATATGTTCTGGAAAAAATTTTCACGAAAAATGTCCTATAGAATATTGTAGCTGTCCATAAAATACTATCGCTCGAAATTTTGCGACAGCTTTTGCAACAGGACACTGTGAAATATTGTAGTTAGTGAATGCTGTCGCTTGCGACGCATTTTCATGTGAAATATACTGCTAGCGTCAACACTTCCCGTGAAATATGGTCGCAGCGTTAATATTTCACAGCGACGATTTTTTCTGCTTAGTGAAAAAACGTCGCCGCTGTTAAGCGTCAAAATATCACAGAAAATAATGCAGCCTGCCCTGGAATGAAAAATTGTCGCACGTGATTTTTTATCACAAATGTTTTTGACGAAAGTCAAATTTCCATTCGTGTGTGTGTCGTCGTCGGTTTAATGTCCTTCCACTATAGTGATTCAGACAGTTTATGTGTGGGTGAATGAAGTATGCAAGTGATGAAGTGTATTATTCCATTAACGATAGAATATGACATCCCCTGCTCCCCCCCCCCCTTCACCCCCCCATCCCTCTTCCACCTTAACAATTTTAAGTGAGAAGTGATAAGATCTACAGATAAGGACCAACTGAACTATTTAACAAACACTTACAAACTCAGTCAAGAACAGAGTAATTGTTTAAAATATATCGTAAAGGCAATGAAGTCGATCCATCAGTATACCCATCAATACCCGAATGTCTTAGGAGCTCTCTTGCTCTTGGGCATTGAATCAGCAAATGACTGACATTTAAGGATTTCCCACACATACATTTAACATTATGACAATATTTTGTTTTCAATGCGTTCAAACGGAATCTATGGATTAAGCTTTCAATCTCCGTAGACGAGGAGGAGACTTGTTTGAACGTTTTCCCATCGTACCCACCACTAAATTTGTGTGTGTGTGTGTGTGTGTGTGTGTGTGTGTGCGTGCGTGCGTGCGTGCGTGCGTGCGTGCGTGCGTGCGTGCGTGGGTGCGTGCGTGCGTGCGTGCGTGCGTGCGTGCGTGCGTGCGTGCGTGGGCGCGCGCGCGCGCGCGCGTGTGTGTGTGTGTGTGTGTGTGTGTGTGTGTGTGTGTGTGTGTGTGTGTGTGTGTGTGCGCTTTTGTGAACGTGTGTGTGTGTGTGTGTGTGTGTGTGTGTGTGTGTGTGTGTGTGTGCGTGCGTGTGGTGTGTGTGCGTGTGTGTGTGTGTGTGTGTGTGTTTGTGTGTGTGTGTGTGTGTGTGTGTGTGTGTGTGTGTGTGTGTGTGTGTGTGCGTGCGCGCGCGCGTTTGTGAACGTGTGTGTGTGTGTGTGTGTGTGTGTGTGTGTGTGTGTGTGTGTGTGTGTGTGTGTGTGTGTGTGTGTGTGTGGTGCGTGCGCGAGCGCGTTTGTGAACGTGTGGTGTGTGTGTGTGTGTGTGTGTGTGTGTGTGTGTGTGTGTGTGTGTGTGTGTGTGTGTGTGATGTGAAATGTGATGTTTTTATCAATATTGTAGTCCTAGGACATTCAGCACAACGAAAGCAGGGGAAGATTGGGTAAGTAAGAACCCCTAAGAAATGCAGCCCTACCTCCTTCACCAATTTTACTTCACCCAAGGTTAATTATTTGTAAAGCTTACCATAGGAGCTTGATATAGTACAGCCATCAAATGGCTATATCTTTATTTCAAAAAGTTCTATATAAGAAATCATTAAATTCTTAAAGAAAAGGAAGCCCGCTTTAGACATCATTTCGGGTTAAATGGACCAGGGAGTGGTAAATATTGGGCCACGGGCCTATATTAACCGACACGCATAATTCATAAACCCAAACCAATATTGTTGGTCTGTTGGCCATATAAGATGTGTGAGCTTGTTCGATAATCCAATTAAAGGCACCTAAGATCTCAACACATTCATAAACTAAACTTTAAGAGTAAATGAGTATCCTTATGTGACGGGTCTCCGACGCTCCCCCTCGTTATTAAAATATGATTTTCATATTCAGGGATGCAGGGGGTTATAGACAGAAGTATTTACGCTTTCATCAACCAAAATGTGCTCTCGCATAGGCACACGCACTCTGTCACTCACATCGGCCCGCACAAAGGTGACGGGAAAACCAATAACATTTCATGGAAAATAATCAACTTTATTTAACTTGACTCCGAGCCCCCACCCGTCACTACACAACACAACTATCTGTATCATACAACAATGTAAACATCATACAGACAATCTCATAAATCGCATCCCCTTTCCTTCAATTACTCTTCATTAACCAGGAAAGACAATATTCCACTATTCCGTTTGCACACTATAAACTTAAGAGCAATAAAGCGTCCATAACTTGCCAGCATTCCTTGGTTGACCAGTTTCTCTCATCACACTGTGCGACCACGAGTGAAGCTGCCACACGTTGTGTCCTCCCGATTGGCCAAATCCCAGTTGGGGACACTGGCAACGTAGCTTGAGTCGCACCCCACACCGGTCTCCCGGACTCCACCGTACTTCGCCCTCTCCACGGAAAGGCTCCTGTCGGCCTCTCCCCAGCTTCTCTGCGCAA